>CM035440.1:93521981-93824481 GCA_020310875.1 Ceratopteris richardii
AGTCTTTGGTTCCAAGATCTTGGAGCTTGTTTGAGTCCATAAAGAGCCTTCTTTAGCCTGCATACATGATGTGGAAACCTCTCATCTTCAAAGCCTTGGGGTTGCTCCATGAAGACTACCTCTTCAAGCTCTCTATTTAGGAAAGCATTCTTCACATCCAACTGGTATATCTTCAAACCTTTTGAGGCTAAAATTGCAATCAAACTTCTTATGGTGGACATCTTAGCTATTGGACTGAATTTTTCCTCAAAGTCAATGCCATAGGTTTGAGCAAAACCTTTGGCAACCAGCCTTGCTTTATACCTAGAGATGCTTCCATCTACATGCCTCTTTACCTTGTACACCCATTTGTTGCCAATGACTTTCATGTCCTTTGTTCTTCGCACCAATGAATAAGTATCATTTTCTTCAAGTTCTTTGACTTCCTCCTCCATGGCTTCAATCCATTCCCTATGCTTATTTGCTTCTTCTTAAAAGTTAGGTTCTTCACAAGCTATAACTTGACTCATGTAGGCATAGTGTCTTGCAATGAATGAATCATAAGTTAACCTTTGAACAGGGTATTTAACCCTATTGGATGACCTTACCTCACCATTAGGTGGTAGGAATCTCCTCCTCCTTATTTCAGATGCTTTAATCTTGGAGTTTCTAAATTTTCCATATCCTTCTCACTTGTAGATTCCATGTCTACCCATCGATGGTCTTCATCATTTGCCTTTTCCTTTCCTTTGCTACTTCCTTCACTTGAATGAGCTTCATTCCTTTTCCTTCCATGCCAAGATGATGTAGTAATCTTCTCTGATGGTGTGCTTGAAGTGGTTGGACCACTTATCTCCATGCTTTGTTGTTGCTCTTTGAACTTCTTCTTGGCTTCATATGCATCGTCAACTTATAATACATCTTTGCTACCATACGAAGGTAGAAACTCATCAAATATTACATCCCTAGATACCTTAATCTCTTAGGTGCAAGGGTTATAGCATCTAAAATCATTTTGCTCTGAATAATATCCAAGAAATATACACCTATCTGCCTTCGGGTCTAACTTGTGTCTCAATTCTTGAGGTATGTGAACATAACACACACAACCAAATACTTTGAGATGTGAAAGGTTGGCTTTCTTACCACACCAAGCTTCATAAGGTGTAACTCCATGTACTGGTGATGTTGGACACCTATTCATAATGTATATGGATGTATTTGTTGCATCAGCCCAATAAGAGTTAGGAACATTCATTTCATTTAACAAAGCTGTTGGCAGCAGTCAGGGAACCGAAGGAGCCACAAGACAAAGAGGGTCGGAACGAAGAGATAGCACAAGCAGACACAGTAGCCAAAGAAGATCTGGCAAGTAGGCCATCTAAATTTTTCAGACATCAAGGAGTTGCGCACACAAGAAGAAAGAGCAAGTAGGGAGCTCAAAGATGTGTATGACAAATCAACAGAGAAAATCCCTACACAAATAGTGATTTTAATCACTAAACACCATTGTAAATACCATTTCGTATTTTTGTAGCTCCATTTTGTGCAAGCCAAGGGGTCCTTGAGCTTGAGGAGCTTTAGAAGTATCTACGTGCCAATTTTCATATTTTTTAGATCTCGTTTGAGCCCTCAAATAAGCCCTAGAACCTAATTTTTAACTAGGCCGGACACTAGGTCTGGACAGGACCTAAGCTAGTCAAAACTATAAAAGGAGCTAGAGAGCTCATTTTGGAGTTTAGCTTGTAATAGTTTTAAACTTGTATGAGCTTCCTGAAAGTAATCTAAGAACTCCATTGCTTCTCACTCTTTGTCTTGCCTTATGTGCGCGTGTGTGTGTATGTGTGTGCATGTTAGTGTGCTTCTCACTCACGCACTTGTGCCTTCACTTGCTCGAGGTCATCATACCATCCTCACGTCTTCCCGGATTGACATTAAAGGAGGTGCTACTCATCACTGAGCTACACCAAATTTTGGCGCCGTTGCCGGGGATCGAGCTTTGAGGACGAGCGTGTGATGGTAAGACGTAGAGTTGAAGCGTTGGAGTTATAGGTATTTTCTTCACTTTTATCCATTTCCTTTTGTTTTCTTCATCACCATCATCATCATCACCACCTCCCACCTCCCCCCATCATCGCAAAAATTTCAGTTTTTTGACTATATCTCCTTCCTCCTTTCACTTCCCTCATTTCACTTGTGAGAGAGAGCGAGAGAGCGATATTGTGTGTGCTATTTTTGCATGTTTCTTGAGCTGTCTTGTAGGTACATGCTGCATCATCTTCTCCAGCACTCCGCGCGGGTACGGAAATCTTGGCAACTGTCTCTATGTCGCCGACCTCTGTCAATCGCGACCGACAGAAAAAAATGCTCCATTTGCCAAACAAAGTACAAAACCATGATCTGCAGGTCTAGAGCTTCCCAAAACTGTGTTTAGATTTTTGAAATTCATCAGATTTCTGTCAATCGCGATCGCTCTGTCAATCGCGATCGACAAACCACGACGGACTGACTTGTCAATCGCGATCGACCAGACAATCGCGACTGACAGCACACGACGGCTCTATCAATCGCGACTGACAGAGTCAACGACCAATTGACCACGACGGACAGATCATACGCGTGACACGTGTCAATCACGATCGAGTCATCAATTGCGATTGACCCATCAATCGCGACTGACAGCCACGACGGCCCTGTCAATCGCGACCGACACAGTCAACGATTGTTTGACCACGACGGACAGACCCTCGAGACCGACCTGTCAATCGCGATCGACCCATCAATCATGACTGACAGAGTCAACGACCCTTTGAACACGACTGATTGACTTTTCGAGCCACGTGTCAATCGCGATTGACCCATCAATCGCGACTGATAGCCACGACGGACCTGTCAATCGCGATCGACACATCAATCGCGATTGACCTGTCAATCGCGACTGACAGAACTTGCGAACGCGATAGAAGGGAAAATTTGGCCAATTTTTTAGGGCAAAGAATAGGGGGCTAATTTGGTCAATTTGTGAGACAAACACTCGGGGATAGCATTGCATGTTGAGGCCGCAACCCAAGTAATTCAAGAATTCCTGTCTGCCTGAGTAAACTGTTTTGAACCCTGTTTTAGCACCTAAACCCTGATCGGACATGACTTCCTCATACTAAACCCAATTGCTGTGATTCTTGTTTTGTTGGAAAGCTCGTGGGAAGTACAACCAAAACTTCCACTGGTTATGTGAAAATTAAGATCAGGATTATTAGATAGGGTTTTTTTGAAGTTAACCATACCCCGAGGTAGGAAAACTGAGGGATCCTTGGTTTTGTTTTCCATAAAGGCAAAGGATAATTTGGTCTGTGAGTTACATGCATGAAAGTGGTCTAGTGTATCATTTGTATTTAAGTCTGGAGCTAATCTTGGGTCTGATGCAGGTCTATTGAGAAGAAATTGAGAGCATCCAAGCAAGGGCTTTGTGCAAGCTTGAGAATCAACTTCTCAAGCACTAAAGAACAAGGATCAGCAAGAAAGGTCGGAATATTCTCAACTCCCTTTGTCAATTTCTAGCTGAGGCTAAGAACGACTAGAGGTAGGAGTAAGTCAGAGCGACGATATGCAATTATCAAGTTGAAGAATACCTAAATTTTCAAGTGCAAGCTAAGGACATAATCTTTGTACTGTCGAGAACTTCAAAGGAAAAGAACTTAACGTGGAACGATCAACTTCAAGTGCGGAACTACACTCAAGTATACCTTACGACGTGATATCAGACAAGAATTTTAACATGGTAATCAACTAAAAAGAATCAAGTAACTGATACAAAAGGACTCCGCAACGAGGTTGTACTTGGGCAAATTTGGGTTATTCAATTAGGCTTATGAACCTTAGATCAGGGCGACATCTAGGGAGAGATAGACAAAGCCTTAGGTCTTCAGAGGCCAGTGTCAACCACACTGCTAGGTCTTGGGCCCAGCAGTTGAGCCACCACTCATACTACCCTAGTTCTGAGACTAGTGAATCTGAAATGTCTCAAGGCATGGACCGTCCTACGGGAAGTTCAGGAGTGCCATACTTGCACAGGGTAGAAGGCCCATATAAGATGCAGCTGGAATACCTTAGGACCAACCGATTGGGTGCTAGCATCTATGAGGACGGCCTAGGAAGATCTATGGTACAGATTAAGAATCCTGACCGATCCATTGGACTAGAGCGCCCAGCTGTCAAGTTTGAAAATGGAGCATACTTAGACAAGGAAGGGACAATATATGTAGTCACGAGTCATCCAGAAAGGACTGATGAATTTGGGAATGTAATCCCAGAATCAGACTTAGGTGACCTAGAGCAGGGAAACATGGGTGCAGAACCTAGGACCCCCCGAGGCAAATCTGTTCTCACTAGGATTATCACACCAGAATGGGTTCCACAGGACAACAAGAGCATAGATCTGCTTCTGAACCAAGAAACGGACGAAGCCTTTTGGAGGTATGAATCTGATCGGCCAATTCATTAGGGAAAAAAGTGGACCTTGCATGGGCCTTGTAAGGATTCCTAATTTTTAGGGATTAAAGAGCTTAATTCATGAGCTTAAGGAAGAGCTTGAAACCACTTGTGGTTTTGCCAAATAAAATAATAGTTCATCTCTCTATCTGTTTGAAATCCCATTCGTGAGGATCCTTGACCTTTCGATTTGTAAGATCATCGGCTAAGTTTGAATTTCATCGAACTCTAGAGAGAGAACATCTGCGCCGTAGTTGGAGTGGGTCTAAGGTCTCACACTCTCTGTAGGTTTTTCAACCTTTAGATTCTCAAAGATCCAACGGTAAGCCGTGAATGGGGCTGAGCAAAATCACGCGTTCATCTCTCTGCAAGAATCTAGATGCTTGGATTGTCGGCGATCGGACGATGGTCCGCAAATCGGGCTGAGAACATGGCGCAAGTGACGACAGCCATCAGATCAGCGCATTCATCCAACGATCCTCAGAAAATGGCACCTTTTTCACTCAAGTTCTCATCCTCAACCCTTGGATGAACATCATATCCAACGATCCATGTACAAGCGCGCCATAGTTTCAGGATATTTAGTCTATGCCATCTGATCGAGCCTCAAATCCAAGGGTCAAAAATTGGTGGCGCAATTTCAAAGAACGAACAGATCGTGGCCTTTCTTTAGCTTAAAAATCCAAGGGCTCCTATTCAAAGTTGCTTTGACTTTTGCCACTCAACCTCAACCATTGATCTTCAAGCTAATCCAAGGGCTCTGGTTAATTTCTAAGAGTTCCAAAACCAGTCATATAACTAAAACCACAAACTTTAGGTGGTTTTCTCCTCTTTGACCAGACAAAAACAAGGGAAGCCTATGCCTAGCCTATGTGATTAAGGGACTAGACTGTGTCCACCACCCTCCTCTCATTGGTCCATTCCTAATCACTCCTCAATCTAAAAGGCCCATGCAGGGTTCATTTTTTCCCCTAATGTGATATAGGAACAATCATGATCTATGAGTTTAAGGATCCTGATAACCCAGGCAGAGTGACGACCTTAGATCACGCTTCAGAGAGGACCTTTGTGGTTACAGAAAATGATAGGCATGCTTACACTTGGAAGGGTGAATTTATTTTCCCCCAACCAAGATCTAATGTGTCCTATGGTCACCATGGAGCGGGAACATCCCAAACACATGGAACTCAAAGAGATAGAAGTAGAGACAGACCAGAGGTAAGCTTTGCCAACCCAGGGAGCAGAGAAAGAACAAGGACGGAAACAAATAGAGTGGAGCCTGAGGTATTTAGAGCTCACAGGAATCAAAGAAATGCGGATGAGTTACCTCTACCACGACCTAGAGAGCACACAAGGACTTTGAGACCGACTCAGCTAGTTAAGTCCATGAAGAACTACTTCGATGGCACTGGAGATCCATACGATCATGTGGCAGAGTTTAGGCAAGTTTTGAGAGCTGAACAAGTGGAGGATTTATTCACGCAATATAATGCCTTTGGTCTAACCCTTAGGAACACTGCCTTGACATGGTTTCAGCCACTAAACGAAAGGCAGTTTAGGAGCATAGACCAACTCCTAGAGGCTTTCATTATTGAATTCTCCAAGAGTGGCATAAGACATAATACCTCCTCGCTGATTCACAGCTTCAAGCAAACCCCTCAAGAAACCGTGAGACTTGCAGGAAGAAGATTTAGGCAATATCTTGAAAGATGCCTTGTTGCGGAGCTCCCCACACCAGCTAAGCAAGTGGCTTTATTCTTGGACGGATTGCTAAGTACCAAATTAAGATCATATGTGTACTTGAAGGACCCTAGGACTATAGAAGAGTGTGTACGTATGTGCATTGACATCGAGGATAACCTAGGGGAAGAACTAGAGCTTTCCAAAATCTACAAGGACTCAGATGGTGCCTCTAGCCTCTCTTCCACGCAATCCACATCAATTGAGGAACTTGCGGAGAAAGTAGCTCAAAAACTAGGTGTCTCTAGTAAGCAAATTCCTAGATTCGCCCCAGTCAAAAGGTGCTATACTTGTGGAGGCGACCATATGGCGAATGTCTGTCCCATTAGGGCTCAACCCCAAGTGAATCCGAGTAGCCAATACTGCACCATAGAACGGAGATACACATTTCACACAGCACAAGACTGTCCATACAATAAACAAGCAGTTAGGCAACCCTACCCTCAGCCATACCCTCAGTAGGGAAGATACCAGAATCAGTACCCACCGCAGCAGTATGCTAGGCCTCAACAAACCTACCAACCCCAATACCTACAAAGGCCTCAGCCTGTGCTAGCACAACAACCCCCTGCCCCAGCTAATGTAATTCCGGTAAAGTACACATCAGCTGAGGAAAATTTGAATAGAGCTATAGTACCAGTAACACCACTGCTTTCAGAAAGTGACCCGAGCGATCATAGCTTTGATTCTACTCACATTGATAGCCCCCAGGCTTACTACATGCAGTCTTCTGAACATGGTGAGTCCTACTATAGTGAAGAGCCAAATGAACCTAGTTGGGAGTCTGATTACACAAACGTCATGTATGCAAACCCCAACCATAGACCCCAACCTAGGCAAGTAAGACCTCCATTCCCTAGAGGACCATGCTACAGATGTCAGGGAGATCATCTATTCGTGATTGTCCCTTGCCTCCACCTACACAACCCCAGTCAGTGACGATCCAGGGCTATTGCCAAGAGTGTGGAAAGGAGCATCTCTTACGAGATTGCCCAAAGAACCCCAATAATATGCCGAAAATCACTCCTATCAACGTTATTGGGTTAGTGGTAGACTCCACAGGGAGTGTGACTACCACTGCACCAGTACAAGTAATCACTAGAGCCCAAGCCTTGCAACAGAACCAAAGCGTAGGCCAGGAAAAGAGCCCAGATGTTAGTGAAACTGAGAGCATAACCAAGAAAAGGACTAGAGCTTGGCGAGATAGTCGCGAAAGAATGAAAAGACAATGGGCAAAAAAGATGAGTGAACTTGAGGAAAGCCTCAGAGAGACAAAGGCCAGGATAACTGAACTCACATCTCAAACTCCCTCTCTCACTACCCCACCACCACCATTCCCATCTCCATCCGAACCGCCACCTTCCAACCCGCCTCACCTAATCCCACCACCCCCTAGAGTAGGATCAGTCCTAGCAGATCCCACTCCCGAGGACATTAATATGATGCTTAAAGCATATCAGGCCAGAGTCCAAGAAGGGCCAAATGTAACTGATCATGAAAAGTGTTACCCTAGAGCAGAGCTAGAGTTAGAACGAACCAAAATTTGTGCCAAAATGGTGGAATTGGCTCAGACCATGTTTGAAGCCAGTCGCCTATTTAACATCTCTAGTTCAACAAAGACATAGTTGCACTTCGATGGACTGTTAGAAAGAATAGAGAAGCTAATTGCACAATCAGAAAAGGAACCCGCTTCTCTACCTAAGGACAAGGCAAGTGAAAGAGCAGGTCTTCCTGCCCAGAAAGCCTATGTGCCTGAAGCCTATGTGCCTAACTCTACGGAGCCAGACACATCATCTTCTATGAATCGATTCACACCAGAATTCCTACGAGAGATTCAAGAAGACAAATGGGCTAAATAAAGTGAAGTACCTCCTCCCATTGAACTGGTGGATGATGCACACGACCAATTCCCACAAGACATCCCATCCATTTATGAGGAGCAGGAGAGCACACACTCTCAGGAAAGACTAGACTTTGAGTCTAACTCTCTACAAGAATTACCCCACTTCACAGGCCCATGGGAAGCTAAGTCTACTTGTATGAGAGCACCCACGGTCATAGTACGAAATGAGGACTCAGTCTTACCTAGGAACACAGAGGTAGTGAAAAACACTAAAGTGCAGTGCAACCTCAAGTTAGAAGAGCTACTCAAGGTTAGACTTGAATTATGGAAACATGTCGCCAAACAAGTACCAGCGATAGTGAAACCTCATTCCCAGGTAGGATCACATAGGACAGTGCCAGAGATACCCTTGGATAAGATAGGAGACATGTGTGAAGGTGAAGAAGGGAACACCTATCTTCCCATTACCTACCAGGGGTACACCACCAAGGCAATTTTGGACTCAGGTGCAGGAGTTGCAATTGCCACCACTTCCCTATGGAAGCGTTGGGGCAAGCCAGCACTCACGCCCACAAGGATGAAATTGCAAATGGCCGATGGTCACATAGAGAGACCCCTAGGATTGTTAGAAGGAATAACTCTTACCACGTGTGGTGTCGAGTTCGAGCATACATTTGCTATATGTGACTTTAGCAAAAATCATGCCTATGAAATGATCTTGGGAAGACCATTTATGCGACAGTTGCAAGTGGTACAGGACTGGGGAACCAATTCCTTGTACCTGCAACATTTAGGTGTTACGACCAAAGTGAATCTCAAAGATTACTCTCATAGAGATGTCCCTCCTATCCAATGGAATCCCATCCATAGAGCCAAAGATGATACGGAATCGGTGCATTCCATAGGATCAAGATCCTCATGGATGCATGAAGACACCCACTTATGGATGTGCAAAGTAGCAGTCGAAGAAGAGAAGAGAGAAAAAGCCAGAGAGGTAGGTGCAAAAGAAACACATAGATCAATTCAAGACCTAGCCTATGCACTTGTAGTTTTTCCTGACGAAGAATTTGAACCCCACGGCTGGGCAGAAATCCTAGCAACAATGGATGTAGCCATCAACGAAGAACAATGGACACCTCACTGTGATGAAGATGGCTATGACATTTCAGTCTTCTCCATAGAGCCGATCATGGGAGAGGCAGTGTTAGAAGAGTGTGAACCTAACCCTGATGCATTTGAGGATGCAAGTGACTCCGATCTAGAGTCAATCATTATGGACCCACCTTTTGCATCAGATGAAGAATATTTCTATGAAGTGGAATTTCAACCACAGAGGTATGGAGATCTTACAAACGATGTAAGGCTAGCCACACATGTGACCCCGAAGGAAGAAGGAAAGAAAAGGAAGGAGAGAGAAGTCACACAAGCAGAGGAAGAATCTTTGTTTGAGGTCCCCGAAAATTTTAAGAAGTATGAAATAGATGACAGGAGAGTCATGATCAGAATGCCTAAACGAGAGGTGCAATCAGGGGAGGCCTACGATAACAAAGAAACCACCAAGAAAATTGTGGTAGCTCTGGAAGAAGGAGAGGAGAGATGCACGTACATAGGCCATGACCTGACAGAAGAGGAAGAACAAGAGCTAATAGCCTTGCTAAGAGAATACAGAGATGTATTCGCTTGGAGTTACAAGGACTTGAAAGGTGTGGACCCTGACATATGCTCACACACCATCCCCATGACCGCAGATGCCAAACCTTCTAAGCAAAAGCCACATACATATAATGATAATTACACTGCCAAGATCAAAGAAGAGATAGATAGACTGGTTGAAGCTGGATTTATCTCTGAAATTGAGCACACTGAATGGGTATCCTCCATTGTTGTGGTGCCCAAGAAAAATGGAAAGCTGCGTGTATGCATTAACCTGAAGAAGGTTAATGCAGCCACAATTCGAGATAACTATCCGCTTCCTATCACAGAGCATCTTTTAGAAAGAGTAGCAGGCAAGGAAGTGTACAGCTTCCTTGATGGATTTTCGGGCTACAATCAAGTAGCCATAGCTCCAGAAGATCATCATAAGACGGCTTTTGCCACTGAATGGGGCATTTTTGCCTTTCGGGTAATGCCATTTGGGCTTACTAATGCACCTGCTACCTTTCAAAGATTGATGTGTCACGTGTTTAAAGAGTTCCTGAGGAAGAACTTAGAAGTCTATGTTGATGATCTTTGTACCCATTCCAACATTAGACAAACCCATATTCCTGAACTCAGACAAATCTTTGACAAATGTAGAGAATATCAGGTCTGCTTGAACCCAAAAAAGTGTGTTTTCATGGTCAGGCAAGGCAAGATTCTAGGACACATAGTGTCAAAGAATGGCATATCCACTGATGAAGAGAAAGTGAGAGCCATAGCAGAGTTACCTAGGCCAAAGAATGTCAAGGAAGTACAAGCTTTCATGGGGCATTGCGGTTATTACCGACGGTTTATACACATGTATGCCATCATAGCAAAGCCTCTGTATGGACTTTTGACTAACTTTGAGTGGACTGACGAATGTGAGAATTCCTTCAATGAGCTTAAATGAAGATTATGTTCAGCACCAATCTTGACCACACCAGATTGGAATAAGCCTTTCCATGTTCATGTGGATGCATCCAATTATGCTATTGGATGTGTACTCACACAACCTACTGGTGAAGGTAATATGGATCTTCCAATTGCCTATGCTAGTAGACAATTGAATGCAGCTGAACGAAATTACACCACTACTGAGAGAGAAGGCTTAGGCATGGTATATGCGGTTAAAAAGTTTAGACATTATTTGCTTGCAAATAAGTTTAAATTTTTTACTGACCATCAGGCACTGCTATATCTCGTGAACAAGTCATGCAATACATGTAGATTAGTAAGATGGTTTCTCTTACTAATGGAATACGACTTCGAGGTTGTGGTAAGGAAAGGTAGGACTCACTTGAGAGCAAACCATCTCTCTAGACTCACATCTGGAGAGGCCCCACAAGGAGTGTCAGATGACCTTCCTGATGCTTACTTGTTTAATTTGGAAGTGGTGCCACAGTGGGCCAAGCCACTAGTGCCAGTATTGACATACGGAAACACACAGAATAGAGAGGTAGTGAAAGCCCAGAAGTATCACATCATGGCAGGAAGTATGTACAAGCACACAGATCAAGGAATCTTGGCCTGTTGTGTGGAAGAGGATGAGTACGCTAAATGGTTGCAATTAGCACATGTAGGTGCATTAGAGCAACACTATTCAAAGCAACGAACCCTACAGACACTAAGGAGACTCGGAGTGCATTGGCTGACTATGGAAGCTGATGTCCAAAAGTTGTGCAAGGAATGCCCAATCTGTTGCACTAAACCACCCGTGGAACATGCCACTCTTTATCAAGTGTCCATTGTGCCAGATTGGAGTGAACCACTAGTATCCTTCCTGAGGACGAAAACATTCCCTCCGGACATGACCCTGGTTAGGAAAAGGAGTTTAGAACAAGAAGCCCACGATTACTCACTCATTGGTGATAATCTATACAAGCGTGGTAAAGATGGTTACCTGAGACTATGTGTCCATGAGAGTGAATATCTTAAGATCTTGGAAACTGCTCAGCAAGGTGTAGCAGGAGGACACTTTGGACCAGATCGGGTGATCAAGGCAATACTATTTGCGGGCTTCTGGTGGCCGACCCTTCACATGGATGCACATACCTATGTGAAACGGTGTGATGTCTGTCAGAGAACTCAGTATCCTATACGTAAAGATGAGATGCCACTGAAACCTATGATGGGTGGACGTGCATTCTCTAAGTGGGGAATAGACTTCGTAGGTCCTATTAATCCCCCAGCTAGGGGTTCCCATGCAGAATATATCATTGTTGCGACAGACTATCTAACAAAGTGGGTAGAGGTAAAAGCCACAACAAAGAACGATGCTCAAACAACTTCTAAATTCTTGTTTGAGAATGTATTCACAAGATACGGGTTACCTATAGAGCTGGTCAATGATAGAGGCACTCACTTCTTGAATGAAGTTATTGAAAATCTGCTCCAAGAGTTCTTGGTAGTACATAAAAAGTCTGCCCCCTATCACCCTCAAGCCAATGGGCAAGCCGAAAGCACCAATAAGATCCTATGCAATGTATTGACAAAATTAGTGAACAATAAACGCTCTGATTGGGACAAACAACTACACCATGCTGTTTGGGCATACCGAGTTGCCTACAAAACGGTACTCCAAGCCACCCCCTTTCAGATGGTATTTGGCCAAAATGCCGTGCTACCGTTGGACTTCTTAATACCTACATTGAAAGTAGCACAAGAGCACGAATGGACGGATCATGAACTCTCCTCTAGAATTTTTGACCTTGAACGATTAGGAGAAACAAGACTGAGGGCAGCTGCAGGGATATATGCAGCTAAGAAACGACAGAAGGCATATTTTGATGCCCATATTAAGGATAAAGGCTTGAAAGCAGGAGATCTGGTACTAGTCTACACTTTGAAACAACATGCAAGGAAATTAGAGAAACGTGGCTATGGACCCATGATCATTAATAGGATCTCAACGAGTGGCGCAGTACAGCTAGCCACCTTAGAGGGTGATGTTCTCCCAAACTACATAAGTGGATGCAGGGTCAAGTTGTATCAGGAACCACTCACAGAGGAAATGCTAAGTCGACTCAATACTGCTAGGAAACGCAAAGAAGAAGAAAAGCGAATTCGAGAGGAAGCCCAAGCAGAAGCTTTAGAACGTATACAGAGAATGAAACTAAGAAGACAAGGCAGAGAGCAACCTAGGCTAGATGCACATGCAAATCAGGGATATCATGTGGCTATGTGTGAAGTTTCAGGTATCAGCTCTCAAACGATAATTGATCGACGTCCTTTTATAACCTTAGATATAGGGCAAGGAAAAGATGCAAGGACTGTAAGAGCCTTGATTGACTCAGGTGCCGCCACTAGTGTTGTTCAATTGTCTTACTGTCAAGAGTTGAAATTAACTGTCAATCCTATAGAAGCATATCTCATAGGATTGGGAGGTGTGGAAACCCCTTGCCTGGGCGAGGTGGATCTTCCCATCTCCATTCAAGACAAAGTCCTAACAATCAGAGTACTAGTGTGTCAAGATGAGGACCTCACTGAGCCTCTGGTCTTGGGTCAAGACTGGATTTATGACCAAGCAGTCAACTTAAACCTAAGATGTGGACTTCTTCAGGTGTGGGTGAATCAGACTAGAATTACAGTTGAGTTAAATAAGGGAGCACTCAAGGAACTAGAAAAGGCACAGACTCCTGGTCCTTCCAGGGGTACACATGAAGTTGACCATGCTCTTCTTGTCCAAAGCTATGTGATGCAGAGGAATGGAGATCTCAAAAAAGAAGTTAAGACCTCGACGGAACTCCCTTCTTTTCCAAAGGCCAGAAGGAGGCAGCAACTAAGGGCAGAGCAATTACTGAAGACTATCTATGTGGGAGACCAATAGAACATGCGAAGCAGAACAACTCAGCTAGTGAAACAAATGTGGGTGCAAAAAGGCGAGCTGCCGACTGTAGCCAAGTCGCGACAACTGTCTCAACTTCCTATTAGTAATCAACGACATGATACTAATAAGAGGACTCCTAAAACCTCTGCTGAGAAAGTGAAATCTATCTGGGTGCCCAAGAAGTCGATGAAGGCTGACCCACAATCAAGACAAATTTGGGTGCCTAAGGCTTGCTTGCAGGCTCAACTAGTCCCACACGATTCACATCATACACGACAGGGTTCACTCGCTCATGCAGCTGCCACCCACTCTTGTCTGATACACTCGAACACACTGCCACCTAGAAGCACGCACAGACTCACGCGTAAATGGGTCTCAAAGACACATCACCCCCAAGCAGAATTACTCATGCAACCCTCTCGAGTCTCCACAAAACCAAGACCAAAAGCCATCCATGGTGTTTGGCAACCTAAGACTTGTAATAAACCCCCCCGACCCCAATTTGTGAATTCATCTCCACTTACTAACTGCATCAGTCACACGCTGCATCTTTCCATCTAGCTCCTAGGACTATCCATTCATTAACTACACACACGGTCATCAGGCACTTACTAACCCACTAACCCATTACTCACATCACATTTATACTGTAACGGGGGCAACACGCGTTCTATCTTGTCCCTTACAATAGTAACGCATGCTTTGTATTCTCAACAGAACCAGCTTGCAAGCAATAATGATGGCAGAAGTTGGAGGCACCAGTTCCCAAGCAGGGTCCAGCGCACAGATTGTGGACATTGAAACCATTCTTCTGGAACCTCCACTCACCGAAAAGGCCTCAAGAACTTCAAGCGGTGCATGTCCTTCCTATCCAGGACCCTCCTCAGGGACACACTTCTCAAGTGGGGAAACATGCTCATTGGTTTAGTGATGTAGCAGGGCCATTGGGTGACGGCACCTACTTCTGGGAAGCAGAAATTGAATTTAATGGCAAATGGGGACGCTACCACTTTTTCACTCGGGAATTCGAGAACTATCAGAATGCAGAGGTAATGCGATCAGTTTGGACCAAGGCAGGCCTGGATAGATATTTCAGGGCACACTTGCCTAAACCTGATTTTCTACGCTGCTCCTATTTCATAAGTACCATAACTCCTAGCAGGGTCAAGGGAGGCGATAGTACTTTTGTACTACCATCATTGTTGCCAGGACACGAACTCAAGAGATTCAAACTGACCCTCAATCTGGTACGGGAAGCATTGAACATGCAAGGTATGCACATTCCCACCGAGAAAGAAACAATGGTCCCGGGTAGGATGAAGCATAAAGATCTCAATAAATTGAAGGACATGGTGGCAATGATGCCCACCATTGCTCTCCACTTACGAACCGTTATTCAACATTTTGCTTTCCCCGCACAAGAACGATTCACCATGCCCCCTAAGAAAATTTGGTTCAGCTTATACTTGGCAGAAACAGAGAACCTCACCCTCAACATACCGCACTGGGTCATCGACCAGATACACCTAGCCCATCAGCACTGGAATAAGAAGCAGAAAAATGTACTTCATGGCTGTTGTGCCCTAACAAGAATAATTTACAGATGCCTAGCATATGACGTGCCCATTCAAAGAGCACTAGTGTGGTCTAGGGCCCAAGAATTCCAAAGGCGACTATCAACAGCGGATCCTCCCTCAAAGAAGATGAGAGGGGGCGTCCAATTACCATGTGCTCAACCAAGGGGAGCCACGACCACACCTGAAGTGACTCCTCCTCAAACTAGGCGTGTTCGGCCATTCACCATTCGTCTTCCCAGACCAAGTACAGAAGGACCCAACTTGGTGTTTCCCCCCATTCCATCAGATTTGGAATTTCCACAGGGATTTACTCTCAATGACCTCACGGATGAAGAAGTTGCCAGGCTGATATACGAATCTAATCTTGAAACAGAAGCAGAACAGACCCAGGAACCACATCCCACCACAACAACACCAGCCCCGACACAACCAGTCGTCGTAGACGTCGAAGGAGATGAACAAGAGGCAGGAGGAGAAGAAGAAGAAGCCGACGAAGAACAACATCAAGAATATGATGAACTCTCAGAGCTAGCAAGTGCCCCAGCATATTCGGCACAAATAAAAAGATTGTACCAAACCATGAAGCGAGTTCAGGAACAACACAAAATGTCACTTGAATCAGGCAAGGTGCTCATGAGCCAACTATTGGCAGAGGAAGGCGTGGATGATATGTTTATCGAATCCATGAACCTACACGCAGAGGTGGTTGGCTTAGATGAAGCCATACATGCAGCCATGACATACATTAATCGATTCGAGAAAAGTGTGCTTGCCCGACCTATGCGATCTGGAAAACAAATACACATCAATGTGTCAGAACCGGGAGGCCACACACCAACAGAAGAACATCAGGAGGAACAACTCTCCCCACCCACCTCACCTCTCACTACACACTTCACCTCACCACCCGGCACGACCACGCCCTTTTCTACCGCTACCACAGTCGTCATGGGAATTCCTCTCTCTCCCAACATCCAATTCGGAGGAGTTTCCATGCCCACCTTCACGACACTCTTCACAAATATCACTTCCACCCCACCCACTGTCCCCATTTTTACAGTCACACACACATTTGACACAATGGAGACATCACCAGCCTCAGTACCACCCCCACCCCCCACACAACCTCAATCTCCCATATCCCCTCCACCTACTTCACCACTTGATTCCACAGCATTCACAACTCCCTTTCCCATCCCCATTCCCCCTGCATCATCATCTTTACCTGCATCTTTTAATGTAAATAGTATATTCCTGTCATTACATCAGTGTGTATATCAACTTCAGCGTGAGTACAGGGATCTCGAAGGCCGCCATCAACAGTTGACAATGAATCATCAGCACCTACAAAGACGACTCACAACTCTAGAAGAAGAAAATGTGGAACTCAACCAGCGCTACACCACTCTCGAGCAAGCCCATCAAACACTCTTGGAGGCATCCCAACCATCAGCAGAACCCGGTGTCAAACAACTCGAAGCCTTGCTAGAGGTGTACCAAACAGATAACCTGAGAGTCCGGCGTAATTTAACTCTACTTCGAAAGCATATGGCTACAACACTGGAAGAAAATAAACGGTTGCAGAAACAAAATGAAGAAAACCTGGAAGCAGCCATGGAAGGTTCCCCCCATGCGATCGATCCAGAACAGTTCAAAGTGGTTCCCACAGAAACAATGAAAACCATCTTGGAAAGTTATGCGGATTTATTAGACACACATGATGATTTGGAAAGGGAACGAGATGAGCTACGTAGCCAGCTCAGGGAACAGGAGGCTCCAACCAAGGTAATAGAAACGGCCTCGACTTCTGAGGAAGTGAAGGCATTGACAGAGCAGGTGGCTGAGCTCCAGAAAAAGTTACTAGAATATGAAAGGCAGCCCTCCCCAGTTGTAGAACCCAAACCGGAGGACTTAGTACCCATTGAGGTGGATGAAACATATGAGGAACCATACGTTCCTATGCCGATGCCAGGTGGTGCACAAACCTCAGAAGGAATGGACACATTAGAAGTTGAAGTACCTGAATGGCTCCAAACACTAGAGAAGACGGCAACAACTCATGAAGATAGAGTGGCCATTCAAATCCAATCTATGGCAAAGTTAGAAGACACCATCATCAAGTCTAAATACTTTCGAAGCATGTCTCATCATAGATGGATTGGCACCAACGATGATCAATATGTGCCATATTGTGTGCTCCTTGCGGATTACAATGCAGAGATTCAACGCAGTTGTGGAAAACCTCCAACTTTTGCCACACAATTTGGGCCAGAGGATATCCCAGAAAGTGCGAAGAAAGGCTCCATTCATCAACCAACCTGGAGAATCCGTCTTCTTGAAACCTACCCGAAAATGGTTCGTACCTGGACTAACATGCCCCTTTTTATTAAATACAATCCTTGTTATATTCCAGTACTCCGCCGGCGCACTTGACCAGAGTTTACAATTGCTGTCAAGAACGTCAAGGGTTGCGCAAAGTGGTTAAATTATGTTTATCTAGCACCGCCACAAGGCCCTCCCACTGTAAATTACATGATTTCTACCATCAGACACTGGAGCACTCACCTACGGAATACCCCCGATGTGATGGCACAAATGTGTATGAAAATCTTTGAACTAATGCTCATCACCTTCAGGACGTTCAAGAATATTAAAGACCCCCACTTCTCAAGTGTCGGATTTCTTACAGGAAACCAAGATCTGGTATACTACATGAGCACAACCCCATCCATAGAGGTGATATATGCTTGGCACGCCAGAATAAAGTACCTCCCAGCTTGTTTTAAACAGACATTCCAGGAGATGTTCATAACGGGATTCTGGGAATATCACTCAGAAATATTTGTACCCAAGCCCTCACATCTCCTCCACTTATTCGCTGTGGAGAGAACCATCCATTCAGAACAATTGCGGGTGCCACATCCGGACGTACCAGGACCAGTGAATTGAGATGCATTACTAACAGATCTAGCACGGGGGCTCAGATTAGAAGAACATCACCTTGCTTCCGACGTTGTCCAATATTACGTTCAACGAACATCTAGACAAGGGTCTGTCAGGGGCGACAGACGCGAGAGTGGGGGGGGGTGTTGGCAGCAGTCAGGGAACCAAAGGAGCCACAAGACAAAGAGGGTCGGAACGAAGAGATAGCACAAGCAGACACAGTAGCCAAAGAAGATCTGGCAAGTAGGCCATCTAAATTTTTCAGACATCAAGGAGTTGAGCACACAAGAAGAAAGAGCAAGTAGGGAGCTCAAAGATGTGTATGACAAATCAACAGAGAAAATCCCTACACAAATAGTGATTTTAATCACTAAACACCATTGTAAATACCATTTCGTATTTTTGTAGCTCCATTTTGTGGAAGCCAAGGAGTCCTTGAGCTTGAGGAGCTTTAGAAGTATCTACCTGCCAATTTTCATATTTTTAAGATCTCGTTTGAGCCCTCAAATAAGCCCTAGAACCTAATTTTTAACTAGGCCGGACACTAGGTCTGGACAGGACCTAAGCTAGTCAAAACTATAAAAGGAGCTAGAGAGCTCATTTTTGAGTTTAGCTTGTAATAGTTTTAAACTTGTATGAGCTTCCTGAAAGTAATCTAAGAACTCCATTGCTTCTCACTCTTTGTCTTGCCTTATATGCGTGTGTGTGTGTGTATGTGTGTGCATGTTAGTGTGCTTCTCACTCACGCACTTGTGCCTTCACTTGCTCGAGGTCATCATACCATCCTCATGTCTTCCCAGATTGACATTAAAGGAGGTGCTACTCATCACTGAGCTACACCAAAAGCTCTAGCCACTTCTGCTACATATCTATTCTTCCTCTCTTCCACACCATTTTGTTGAGGTGTATACCTGCAAGTGAATTGCCTTTTGATGCCATGGTCATGTAAAAAATCTGAAAATTCATTTGAAAAATACTCTCCCCCTCCATCCGATCTTAGAGTCCTTATATACTTCCCTGTTTCCTTCTGAACTAGGTTTCTGAACCTCTTCAAGTGGTGCAAGGCTGATGACAAATGGGAAAGCTTCACCATTGCTATGGACCTTTACATGGACATGCAGATTCCAGACCTTACCACTCTCATGGGACAATTGTTCACTCATGGAGCCAAGCTCAACAAGAATGGAGATACATACAAAGGTAATAGTTCCTCTACTCTATATATTGATAAAAAGTCTAAAGATAAAGGCAAGAATAAGAAGGTAGAAGATGAAGGCTCTACCTCCCAAGCAAACTATGCAGGGAGAGGTAGATCATCAAGAGGAAGGGGTAGAGGAGGTAAGAAAGGTAGGGGGAGATCCTATAACTCCTCACCATGCAACATTTGTGGTTTATGAAATCATACTACAGATGAGTGTTTCAGGAATTACAAGAATTAGAGAGGAAGAGGTTACCAAAGAGGTGGATACTCACAGTCAAGAGGTAGATTCAACAATCACCAAGGCTACAACAACAATTACAACAACCACTACAATGGCAATTACCAAGGAGGATTCAAATCCAGAAAGGACTACAACAACTATACAGAAGAGCAGGATGATTCTCTTCTGATCATGAACATGACTTCAAAACCAGGTACAAATGATGACCACCTATTCTACATTGACTCAGGATGCTCAAATCATGTGGTTGGCAATGTAGCACTACTCTCTGATCTTGAGGAACCAAAAGGTAAGCATCAAGTACAAACAGGTGATGATACCAAGCACTCAGTAGTTAAAGTTGGAAATGTTAAGACTTGTGATGGAAATTAGAACCTCTTGAGTAGGGTACTCTATGTACCAACCATTACCAAAAATCTGATGAGTGTTGGACAGATTGTGGAGAAAGGTTTGGAGGTTAGATTCAACCGATTTGGAGCATTTGTGGAGGATCCAAGACATGGGTTCAAGAGGATTGCTAAAGAAGAAAAATCAGGTAGACTATTCACTTTTGAGTTAGAAGACACAAAGAATATTGCACTATACAGTTATAAAGATTAAACACTTTCAGAGCTTGAGATTTGGCACAAAAGATTAGGGCATGTAGGAGAAAGAACCTTGAAGTAGATATGCAGGGATCAATGTGTTATTGGATATGAAGACTACCTAGAACTTGTACACACAAATGTATGGGGACCAAGCAAAGACGAACTCAATCAATTAGAAGATCACAAAGAGAAAGCAAAAAACCTATCAGATATGGGTATGATACATCTCTTGTTACTAAACACTCTGTTTATCTTGCCAAAGATTTGTCAATTGAAGAAGCAGGATCATATGAAGAAGCCATAACAAAGACAGAATGGAAAGAATCTATGGATGATGAGATTGAAGCACTCAAGGAAAGTGATACATGGGAACTAGTACCAAAGAAGGACTCCATGAAGGTAATAGGATCGAGATGGATCTATAAACTCAAGAGAAATTATGATGGGTCAATTGCTAAGTCAATTTATGCACAAGCCAAGAGTACCTCACTTAGAGGCTGCCAAGAGAATCTTGAAGTATCTCAAGGGTACACAACATCATGGTTTGTATTTTCCTTATACTTCAGATATTGATATCAAGATCTATTCAGATGCAGATTGGGCAGGATGCAAGGATGATAGGAGGAGCACTTAAGGATACATTTTTTTTGCAGGTGATAAACCAATATCATGGTCTTCAAAGAAGCAACCTACTGTTGCTTTATCCTCTACAGAGGCAGAGTATAGAGGATTGGCTAATGCCACATAAGAAGCCATATGGATCAAGCCATTGTATATAGAATTGGGTTTATATACTAGGTCACCAATAATCTTTGGAGATAATACAAGCTCACTTCACCTTGCAACTAATCCTATCTATCATGCTAGGACCAAACATATAGAGGTCCATTACCATTATGTGAGAGAGAATTTGTTAAGCAAGGACATTCAACTAACCTATGTATCAACCAATATGCAATGTTGCAGATTTGTTGACTAAAGATTTTGATGGAACCAAAAATTGCAGGTTCAAAGCAATGATTGGATTACAGGATTTACATGAAGATTGAAGATGAAAGACCAAGCCAAAATGTTTGGCTTGAGGGGGAGCTATTGGTGTAATTCACAAGCCTACACATTTGTCTTGATGGATACCTTGAAGACCATTTACACATGGAGTAGCATAGGAACATATGTTAGTGGTTAATTACCACTTTACCTCTTTGTAAAAGTCAAATTGACTTGGAATCTTTGTAAATACCTACCAAAATGATTCGTGGAAAAAATTTAGCTTTTGATTGAAGGAATATCTCCTAGGGTATAGGAGATTGATCATAGGGAGCCAAAAGTTTGAATTTGAATTCAATTTTTACTCACTCACTATAAAAGTGTTCATAGAAAAGTCGCGGGTAAGACTCATCATTCCCGAGCTCATTACTGTCAATTATGAGTGTGTGTGAGGCCTACACTCTAGCTCACACCTATCTACACCACTAGGCAATGATCTTCATGCCAATGGATTTGTATACAAGTGTTCATTAATACATACATCTTCATTGTTCATTTCTCAGTTCTCTGTTATAGTACTTGAAAGTCTGTCAACTTGTGGAGTGCATATCTCTGTCATCTCTCCACCAATTTCAAAGATATAAAGCTTGTTGGAACCAGCTCAAAGTTTTCTACATTTTATCAAAATTTTAAGAGATTCTATTCACCCATTTCAGCGAAAAGCTCATCGAGGTGATCACTGGTCATTGACTCTAACAGTCCTAAAAAATCGGGGGTAAAGGTTTACTTGCTGAATTGCTTTCTCTTAGCATAGTTTATGTTTTTAAATCATTCCACTTGGAATAGTTAGCTTGCTAAGCTAATTAGATACCCCTAAAAGGAATTTTTCCAATTCCTAAAGTGCTGGTCATACTGAGCAAAAAACCTAGTAGGTGTCAAGACTAAAGTAGAAGGTTTTCTTGAAATATAGAAGTCCAAAGTTATCTGTTTTGATTCAATCTATACACACATCATTTCCAAAGTACATAGGCCATTTTATGGTGTCATTGGAGAGCTAAGGAGGTCCACTAATCAAGTTTCAAGCATTAAAGGGCTGGTACAAAGCAGGTTTTGGTAGTACCTACTCAATCTCTCGAAGCATCCATTCATCTTTCCCAACATGTGTATGTGTATGTGTATGTGTATGTGTATGTGTATGTGTATGTGTATGTGTATGTGTATGTGTATGTGTATGTGTATGTGTATGTGTATGTGTATGTGTATGTGTATGTGTATGTGTATGTGTATGTGTATGTGTATGTGTATGTGTATGTGTATGTGTATGTGTATGTGTATGTGTATGTGTATGTGTATGTGTATGTGTATGTGTATGTGTATGTGTATGTGTATGTGTATGTGTATGTGTATGTGTATGTGTATGTGTATGTGTATGTGTATGTGTATGTGTATGTGTATGTGTATGTGTATGTGTATTTTATGTGTATGTGTATGTGTATGTGTATGTGTATGTGCATGTGCATGTGTATGTGTATGTGTATGTGTATGTGCATGTGCATGTGCTATGTGTATGTGTATGTGCATGTGTATGTGTATGTGTATGTGTATGTGTATGTGCATGTGCATGTGTATGTGTATGTGTATGTGTATGTGTATGTGCATGTGCATGTGTATGTGTATGTGTATGTGTATGTGTATGTGTATGTGTATGTGTATGTGTATGTGTATGTGTATGTGTATGTGTATGTGTATGTGTATGTGTATGTGTATGTGTATGTGTATGTGTATGTGTATGTGTATGTGTATGTGTATGTGTATGTGTATGTGTATGTGTATGTGTATGTGTATGTGTATGTGTATGTGTATGTGTATGTGTATGTGTATGTGTATGTGTATGTGTATGTGTATGTGTATGTGTATGTGTATGTGTATGTGTATGTGTATGTGTATGTGTATGTGTATGTGTATGTGTATTTTTATGTGTATGTGTATGTGTATGTGTATGTGTATGTGCATGTGCATGTGTATGTGTATGTGTATGTGTATGTGTATGTGTATGTGTATGTGTATGTGTATGTGTATGTGTATGTGTATGTGTATGTGTATGTGCATGTGCATGTGTATGTGTATGTGTATGTGTATGTGTATGTGTATGTGCATGTGCATGTGTATGTGTATGTGTATGTGTATGTGTATGTGTATGTGTATGTGTATGTGTATGTGTATGTGTATGTGTATGTGTATGTGTATGTGTATGTGTATGTGTATGTGTATGTGTATGTGTATGTGTATGTGTATGTGTATGTGTATGTGTATGTGTATGTGTATGTGTATGTGTATGTGTATGTGTATGTGTATGTGTATGTATATGTGTATGTGTATGTGTGTGTATGTGTATGTGTATGTGTATGTGTATGTGTATGTGTATGTGTATGTGTATGTGTATGTGTATGTGCATGTGTATGTGTATGTGTATGTGTATGTGTATGTGTATGTGTATGTGTATGTGTGTGTGTATGTGTTTGTGTATGTGTATGTGTATGTGAATGTGAATGTGTATGTGTGTATGTGTGTATGTGTGTGTATGTGTGTATGTGTATGTGTATGTGTATGTGTGTGTGTTATTTATGTGTGTGTGTTATTTATGTGTGTGTGTATGTGTGTGTGGACTTTTGTGTGTATCTCTATGATTATGTGTGTATGTGTCTATAAGTGTGTGTATTTTTGTGTGTATGTGTATGTATATGTGTGTGTATGTGTGTGTATGTGTACATCTATGTGTGCATGTATGTGTATGTGTGTGTATGTATGTATGTGTGTGTATGTGTATGTATGTGTGGGTATGTGTGTGTATGCATGTCTAGAAATTTAAATTTCTTTTGTATACGGATCCTTTTTTTTCTTTGAAATGTAAACTACAAGAAATATTGCATGGTACAAACAATTAAGAGAAGGCTTAACATACCACCTAAGATGTGGCAATAGTTTTGTAAAAAGCTATGTCTACAAGAAAATTTTTCTCATGAGAAGGTATGTAAAATAATTAATATTGATGTGAGTTTTAATTTTCATATGTTTTTCAAATATTTACATTTAATCAATGTACTTTGTTTTCATTAAATAAACATAGGCTACTAGAAAAGAAAAGAATTGAATCAGGTCATATATCTCATTTAGGTAGTATGGGACATGAGGGTTTTGTTGCTACATTTGTAAGTACATGTATTATTGACCTTTTTTCATGTTGAACCACTAATCATTAACATTTTTCATTTGTTTCAATACAACATAAGGATTATGGTCGTTATCCTACGAAAGAAGAAATTGAGCATGCTACTTAATTTGGATACCATCGTTTGTGTGAGAAGTTAGAAGATCATCCAAATGATTTTGTGTGAATTATTGAAGTTTATATAGTTTACTTTATTTTGATTGATGTTTTATAGATTTTTATTTATTTATGTTTGTTATATCTAATACAAAAGTATTATGGAGAGGATGATATGGAAGAGGTGGACAGACACATATAGGAGGGAGAATATCGATCATCACAAGCTACTCACTCCTCTAGCCATGCCTCTTGAAATACATCACATGAGAGTGATGATCATGGTGATGATTCTTATGATGATTGATATTGTATATATTTAGTTTATTATATACATTGATACACACAACAAACAAACACACACACACACATATATATATATATATATTCTTATATGAGTTATGTTTTTAATTGTAATTACAAGAAAATAGGGGGCATAGTGATACCCCCAATTAAAAGAAAGATATCGTCACTTATAGGACACTCTTAAATCAGAGTGTCGCATAAGCAACGATTAATGTCGCTTATGCGATGGTGCATAAAGATTGATGCTTGCATATTAGCAATGATCCTATAGATGTTGGCAAATTGTTTGCAATGCTCTAGGAAAGATGAACAAAAAATTGAAATTCTTCTCGCACATTTGTGCTAGGATTCCAAGTCATTAGAGTGAGAGAGAGAGAGAGAATTATATACACACACAAAAAATTACAAGAAGATATAGAGATATATACAGAGAGAGATATAGAGAGCGAGAGAAAGAGATAGGTACATGCACTCACATGCATACATACACGCACATGCATATGCATACATGCAAACACACATGCATACACAAACATACACATACAGGCACATACACACACATACACATATACACACACACATACACTCACATACACACATATACATACACATGCATACACACACATAGACAATCACACACATATAGATAGACACACATATGCATACACACATAGACACACACTCACATACAAACATACATATAAGCATACACATGCATATGCATACATACATAGAGACATGCATACACACACATAGACATACACACACATATGCATACAGACACATACCCATATACACATAGCACATACACACATATACATACACATGCATACACACATACACATACACATACACACACATACATACACACACATGCACACATATACACATACACATACACACACATATACATACACACACATAGACACACACACACATACACACACACACACTCACATGCAGACATACACACACATGCATACGCATGCATATGCATACATATGTACACACATGCATACACACACATATGCATATGCACACATACACACATACACATATACACACACATACACTCACTTACACACATATACATACACATGCATACACACATACACATACACATACACACACATATACATACAAACACATACACACACATACACATACACATATACACACACATACACTCACATGCATAAATACACACACATGCATACACATGCATACGCATGCATATGTATACATACATACATGCATGCATACACACACATACATGTACACACATATATGCATACACACACATACAATCACATACACATGCATACACATACATACAAACACATACATACACATACACATACACACAAGTACATGCGCACACATACACACACATACACACACATACACTCACACACATGCATACATACATACACACACATACACATAGACACACATATGCATACACACATACGTACAATCACATACACATAGATACATACACTTGCATACACACACACATACATATACATACATACACACACATATGTACACACAAATAGACACACACACATACACTCACTTGCATACACATGCATATGCATGCATACATACATACATACATACATACATACATACATACATACATACATACATACATACATACATACATACATACATACATACATACATACATACATGCATGCATGCATATACACAAATACACACATACACACATACACACATAATGCATATGCATACATACATACTTACATGCATACACACATACACACATATATGCATACATAATGCACATGCATATGCATACATACATGCATACACATACACACATAGACACATAGACACATACACACACATAAACACATACACACACATAGACACATACACACTTACACATATACACATCCAGACACATTTACACACACACATACGCATGCATACAAACACGTGTATATAGATACACACGTATATACACACATATACACACGCATACACACACACATAGACACACACACACACATAGACACACACACATACACACACATAGACACATACACACACATATATGCATACACACACACATGTAGAGAGGCATACACACACATACACATACATGCATACATATGCATACACGCACACATAGAGAGACATACACATACATGCATATATAATGCATATGCATATGCATTAATACATACTTATATGCATACACACACATACACACACGCGCGCACACACATGCACACATATGCATACATAATGCACATGCATATGCATACATACATGCTTACATGCATACACACACATACATATACACACATAGACACACACACACACACGTAGAGAGAGACACACACACACATACACACAAATATATGCATACACGCACGTGTAAAGAGACATACACACACATACACATACATGCATACATATGCATACATATGCATACATAATGCATATGCTTTGCATACATACGTACTTACATGCATACACACACATACACACACACATACATATGCATACATAATGCACATGCATATGCATAGATACATGCTTACATGCATACACATACACACGTAGACACATACCCACACATAGACACATACACACACATAGACACATACACACCTATACACACATAGGCACACATATACAGAGAGATTTACACACACACATACACATGCATACACACACACATACACACATAGACACACACACTTACACACATAGACACACACATATACACACAGAATTACACACACACATACACATGCATACACACAGACATACACACATACGCACATAGACACACACACTTACACACATATACACACACACACACATACACACAGACACACACACATACATAGACACACTTACACATGCATACACATAGACATACACACATACACACATAGACACACACACACACTTACACACATAGACACACACATAGACACACACATAGACACACACACAGACACACACACACATAGACACATACACACGCGGATACACACATGCATATATAAACACACACATAGACACACACACACACACATAAACACATAGACACATACACACACATATATAAACGCACACATACAAACATAGACACATACACAATTACACACACACATACACATCCACACACATAGACACACACACACACATAGACACACACACATAGACACACACACACATCCACACACATAGACACACACACACACAGACATACACACATAGACACACACACACTTAGACACATAGACACACACACACATACACATAGAAACATACAAACTTACACACACACACATCCACACATATTTACACACACACACATACACATGCATATAGACATATATATATATAGATACACATGTATATACACACATAGACACACACACATAGACACATACACACTTACACATACACATCCACACACATTTACACACATACATACTGTTGTATATTATTGAACAAGGCATTGTTAAAATGTTAAATTATTAATGTATTAATATGTTTTTGATGTTTTTGATATAGCAGATGAAGGTTCGTGAGGAGCGTGCAAGGCGTGAAAGGGCGGATATCAATAATCCGAATAATTATTATTTATTTTGTAAATAAACTTGCGTAGAAGGTTCTATTGTTAGAAAAGTAATGGTTAGAATAAGGGTCGTTGTAGACCGCAGTTTCTGTTATTCAAAGTAATGGCTTTCTGTAAAAGTTACCAACTTTTAGTTTCACACCTACTTTTCGAAGCCGCCCTCTTGTAACCACTCTTTTCGACGTAATCAAAATTCCTATAAATACATGCACTCTGTGGACTGTCGAAACAGAGTGCATGGGGGGAGATTGCACCCAATCTTGTGTCGTCTCTTGTCTATTGTCTCTTGTCTATTGTCTCTTGTCTATTTGCTGCGTGCATGCTCTGCGGGTTCCGATCCACAACAGTGGTATCAAAGCTTGGTGTCCGTAGAGTATCTTGTGTCAGATTTTTCGATCATCATGCTTTTCAAATTTGCGTGACTTTTGGATCTTCATCACCGTGTCCTCGTTCCCAGAGTTCTCTGCGTTTTCGAGTTTTCAGGAGGCAATTTCTTTCCGATCGACAACAGCGTCATCCATCGCGTTTTGCAGATATTGAAGCTTCCTCTATTTGGTGCGTGAGCATTGGGAGGGAGGACAAAGAGCAGTGTTGCGTTCTTTCCTTCGAGCTTGCCACGAATCGGTGATGTCCAGGTTTTCAGGGAGGCCGTGCGCTCATCATGTCTATTAGATCTGTGGGATTACGCAATTTGCTGAGCGCGCATACGCACCCGTTCAAGTCTCCAAAAGTGTTCCCTCTGCGTCGCTTTTCAGCAGCCGAAGGCATGTGACAGAACTACGTTCGTGAGCGTTTTGTTTTCAAACAGGAAATGTATGAGAGATGCATATATATCGTTCTGGCTCAGGACCTTACATATGAGATATATCACCCACTCAGGCGCTTCTTCATGAACGAACAATATCAAAACAGAGAGCAGCTTGTTCTGTCAACGCTGATCGCGGAGAAATCTGACATGTAATTCACCAGTGATCATGAATTTTCAGAGCTTTCCTTAATCACCGCAATGGAACTCTTCCATCTGCGAACAAAACCTGTGATCTGATTTCCTCTTCACATGAAATCAATAGTGGTTCTCTGGGCAGCCGTCATCTACGGGAGATCGTTATCGTCGTATTGGGGTTCTGTAGTAGTCCGGAGCGAAAAGCGTAGAGCAACGTAGGTGCTACAGAGAGAAGTGTTGATCCAAAGGACGACGCACGTATTGGGAAAGGAAGAGAATTTCAGTTCAGATGCGTGATGCCGAATCTCTTTTATGATCTTTTTCATCCGCGCGTTGCTAAGTCTATATGATCTTTGATGAGCGTTCTTGCGTTCACATCGATGTTCGGGTTTTCCATCCGATAAGACTCGCTATGATTTTGCAGATTGATTATGTGGTTTGATTCTCTGATTATTGAGCATACGACCGAATTTTCCGGCGTTAGCCATGTTCAGTCGCCCTCAAGCACAGTCGAACGAAACAAGCTCTTTATATATGGCATTTTGCTTTCTATTGAGCTGCTCAGGGATTCTAAATATAATCCTTTGCCTCAGCAGTACGCGCGCGCATCAGCGTCTGTTTGAGTTTTTACAGAAGTGTTGTCCGCCTCTCTGTGGCTTTTCAGCCGCTAGGAACATTGGGCAGAACTCTTGTTCATTTAGTGTACTACTCCTTAACAAGATATATGGGATTTTTCACGCACTTTCAGCGGATGCACGAATATAGAGGGATGTTGGCGTGGTTTTCTCAGCTACTGATTCCCGAGGCCAAAGCTACCAAGACCTCGACGATTTCTTTTCCTTTTTAGAGCTGACATGAAGTCCATGTGTTGAATTTCGAATTCGTTCTGAGGAAGCTTCCAAGCACACGTTTGAATTTGTTTTGGAGGCCATGGTTTAAGCTTTCCAAATTAACCAATCTACCCATCTATCTTCACATAATTGGCTATATCTTGGGCAACTCATATTCAAATCCGGAACTTTTTGTTGTCATGGATAACTCTCTCAAAGCTAGTGGCTGCAAGCAATACTTTGGCTTTACTTCTCATCATCTTCAAAGCTTCAAGTTTGCTCTTCAACTTCAACAACCCTCTTCCAATCATTATTTTGAAGTATCGGTTCTTGGAAGAGTATTGGCATGTTATTTCCACAATGGGTGCACCATATTCAGCATCTTCACTCACCTGCAACTTAATTACTTGGACCTCCAGCTAAGTATCTTGTCAATTTACATGCATCGTTGCTTCTTTAGACACGATTTGTTTTGTATGCCGCATGTATTTTTCTTGTAGGGACCAGTATTTTCTTGCAAGTTTGGATTGAGTCTATGAGTTTCACGCTTTATTTTTAGAGCGTTGCTGCAGTATTCAAACTTCCCCTTGCCTCCATATGGGATTAATCCGAGCCTACACCTATGCACTCTTAAAGATGTTTCTCTCTTATGCCAATTTTCGAATTCTATCTCCTTTTCAGAGAACAACGATTATCTTCTTATTTCTATACTTAAGGGTTCTTTTATTTACCCAATAAGTCATTATGATTGCACCTTTTTGGCTCTAACTTGAGCATATTACCTTTCATTTTTGAGATTTTACGGCTATGGGAAGTTATCTCCGATCTTTTTCTATAGAGTGGCTGTAACATATCTTTTGAGCTTCTCTTCCAAGATCAAAAGAATTTGGATTTTACCTATTCATCATCAACAAGCCTTTTCTAATCATCTTTTCAAAGCCTCGATTCTTGACGGCATATTGTCAAGCTATTTTGACAAAGTATGGATCATCTTCAACACTCGTACACACAATCAAATTAGTTTTTGGAACTACCAGATATGTTTCTTGTCAATTTAAATACATTGATTCTCTCTTTTTGCATCATATTATGCTTAGCACATGCAAATTTTGCATAGTACCTAGAATATATGCATATTGTAGACATGGTTTGTTTTGTATGATGCATGAATTCTTATTGCAGGGACAGGTATGTATTTTATTGCAGGTTAGCGAGGAGAAAAAAAAAAACAAAACAAAAAAAAATACATATGTCAGGGTGTGTAATCCCCTTTTGGTCTCTTTGTGCATAGATTGTGCCTGTTGGCATTAATATCATGGAAATTGTTTGTCGGAAATTTTTCTGGTTTTCAAAATCACGCCGTTATGCTGCCGAAATTTTTACAAAATTCGTATGCACATGCATTCAAGTATAAATTTATGATTAATACATCGGCTATTATTTTATCACATCGGGCTATTCATTTTTATCATCACTTTTGGATTGCATTTTGACATAATTTATGCATATCATACACAAACACATTACTGTAACAGCATGTTATAACTTATGGAATATGTTGAACAATGCGTTGTTGGATTGTAACATGGAATATGTTAGCCAATGCATTGTTGATTAAAACATGGAATAGCCAATGCATTGTTGGATTGTAACATGGAATATGTTAGCCAATGCATTGTTGATTGAAACATGGAAAAATCAATGCATTGTTGGATTGTAACATGGAATATGTTAGCCAATGCATTGTTGATTAAAACATGGAATAGCCAATGCATTGTTGGATTGTAACATGGAATATATTAGCCAATGCATTGTTGGATTGTAACATGGAATATGTTAGCCAATGCATTGTTGATTGAAACATGGAAAAGTCAATGCATTGTTGGATTGTAACAGTAACATGGAATATGTTGAACAATGTATTCTAATTGTTAGAGTGTTAAATTATTTTATCAACTGAGGTCAGTTGCTTATCAACTGAGAGGCATGTTGTATATTATTGAACAAGGCATTGTTAAAATGTTAAATTATTAATGTATTAATATGTTTTTGATGTTTTTGATATAGCAGATGAAGGTTTGTGAGGAGCGTGCAAAGCGTGAAAGGGCGGATATCAATAATCCGAATAATTATTATTTATTTTGTAAATAAACCTGCGTAGAAGGTTCTATTGTTAGAAAAGTAATGGTTAGAATAAGGGTCGTTGTAGACCGCAATTTCTGTTATTCAAAGTAATGGCTTTCTGTAAAAGTTACCAACTTTTAGTTTCACACCTACTTTTCGAAGCCGCCCTCTTGTAACCACTCTTTTCGACGTAATCAAAATTCCTATAAATACATCCACTCTGTGGACTGTCGAAACAGAGTGCATGGGGGGAGATTGCACCCAATCTTGTGTCGTCTCTTGTCTATTGTCTCTTGTCTATTTGCTACGTGCATGCTCTGCGGGTTCCGATCGACAACACATACACATGCATATAGACACATATATATAGATACACATGTATATAGACACATAGACACACACACACATCACACACATACACATGCACACACACATGGACACATACACACAGATATATGCATAGACACACACATAGAAACATACACACACATATATGCATACACACACATAGAGACAGATACACACACACATACATGCATACATATGCATACATAATGCATATGCATATGCATACGTAATGCATATGCATATGCATACGTAATGCATATGCATATGCATACGTAATGCATATGCATATGCATACGTAATGCATATGCATACGTAATGCATATGCATATGCATATGCATACGTAATGCATATGCATATGCATACGTAATGCATATGCATATGCATACGTAATGCATATGCATATGCATACGTAATGCATATGCATATGCATACGTAATGCATATGCATATGCATACATAATGCATATGCATATGCATACATACATACTTACATGCATACACACACATACACACACATGCATACATTTGCATACATAATACACATGCATATGCATACATACATGCTTACATGCATACACACACTCAAATATACACCTACATACACATATACTACATACATATGTACACGTACATATATTGATTTCTAACCCATTTTGTTTTATATGTATAGGTATTATGGATCCTTGTAGAGAGAGAAAGGTGGAACTCACTCTCATAAAAAGTCTTACGAGAGCAAGAGTTCCGTCTGATACTCTAGGGATCATCATGCATGAGTACTCAGAGATGCCTGTGATGGGGGAAGTATCTCAACCCCTAAGCAACGACGAAGCGTGAATGACCTCCACAGGTATCCTTGTTTGACCTCTGCACACCAAAAATGCTCTTACTCAGAGCATATGCAGAGAACTCCAGTGAGATTTTGTAGACCTGTAGTAGACACCAAAAGCTTTCCAACAAAACAAATTTCCCTTCAAATGGATTCTTACACAAGGAGAAACAATGTCTACAACATGAGCTAGTTGAATGCTCACAACTGCCAGTCAAGCAGATACCTCACTTCACTCCAGCAAGTTTTTCTCAGAGATTATACAGAGAATGAATCTCAAACTTGGGTCAACTTTAGAGGACTCTAATACCTACCCAATGACACCAAAATCATAGCAAATGGATACATAGATAAGGAGAACCAGCCCTTACAACAGAGAGCAAAATATTTCCAACAGAGCCTACACACCAAGAGAGATATCAATCACACAGTTTCACTAAAATGAATGTTGCTCCCAGATTACTCAGAGAATGATCCAGAGACTTTGTGAGCATAAAATAGACTCTAATAGCTATCCAATGAGACAAGAATTACATCAAATGGATACAATATGAGGGAGAACCAATGCTAACAACTCAGGGAAAGAGAGTTGCAACACTGCCTGCGCACACACATAGATATGCCTACTAAAAGAAAACAAACAAGCAAGCAAGGGGCTAGCTTAAGCAAGGGGCTTGCTTATCAAAACTCCAGCACTTAGTGCTCACTTTACATGAGCTAAAACTCCAAGAAGATGGCCCAAAAGAAGTCGGGATACATGCTCCTTTTATAGTGAGAAGTGTGCCCCTAAAATCTAGGAACTACCTTTCCAAATTAGCCTCCTAACTTGGAGGAATTAGTTGAGATGACTTGGGGAGTGGTTGAGTGACTTTTCTTGATGGAATCTCGTGGCTTTTGGCTTCCTTTGATTGCTCCACATGTCCATAAAAGATTCCCCACGAATTTCTAGCTTGAAGCTTGACTTTTAACACTCCCCCTCAAGCTTCAATTCTTCGTCCTCATCCAAGCTCCTTCATGTTGATGCATTGCTTGAATTTTGAAATCTTCATCCCATCCAAAGCCTTTGTAAACATGTCGGCAACTTGGTCCTTGGTACCAATATGATGTACTGAAACTTCCTTGGATATCACCTTTTCCCTTATGAAGTGATAGTGCACTTCAATATGCTTGGTTCTAGCATGATAGACAGGATTTGATGCTAGATGAATGCTACTCATGTTGTCATAAAAAATTGGATATGTGTCAACCTGCAAATTAAGCTCCATAAATAACTTCTTAATCCACATTAGCTCACATGTGACTTGAGCCAAAGCTCTATACTCAGCCTCGGTGGAAGATAATGCCACCGTGGGTTGCTTCTTTGAAATCCATGAGATGATCTTGCTACCTAGCATGACTAGGTAACCACTTGTACTTCTTCTATCCTCCTCGGAACCGGCCCAATCGGCATCAGAATAAGCTTTAACCTGCATATCATCATCAAATGAATAGAACAATCCTTCATTTATAGTGGCCTTGAGATATCGTAACATTCTTCTTGCAGCTTGCAAGTGTGTAGTCCTTGGACTATGCATAAATTGTGATAACACTCCAACTCCATATGCTATGTCGGGCCTAGTTATTGTGGCATAATTGAAAGATCCTACAATAGATCGATACAAGGTTACATCCTCTAATGGCTCTCCATCAATGGAGCTTAGCTTTACATTAACTTCCATGGGATTTGAAATAGGCTTGCAATGTAGCATCCCAAACCTCTCAAGTAGGTCTAGAATATACTTCCTTTGTATGAGCATAATACCTTCTTCTTTGTATACAACTTCAATGCCAAGAAAATACCTAAGATCTCCAAGATCAGAGATCCTAAACTCCTTTCCAAGCTTTGCCTTGATCTCCTCAATGCCCTTTGTATCATTACCTGTAATGATAAGATCATCTACATACACGCACATGTAGACTACAAGTTCTCCTCTTTGTTTGATGAAGAGAGATGGATCCGCCTTGCATTGATTGTAACCACATTTGATCAAATAGTCCACCAATCTTTGGTTCCAAGCCCTTGGAGCTTGTTTTAGGCCATAAAGTGCCTTCTTCAACCTACAAACATGATGTGGAAACTCTTTATGAACAAAACCTAGTGGTTGCTCCATGTATACCTCTTCTTCCAAGTCTCCATTGAGAAAGGCATTCTTGATATCCAATTGGAAAAGCTTCCATCCTTTGCTAGCAGCCATTGCAATGAGTGTCCTAATGGTGCTCATCTTTGCCACGGGGCTGAATGTCTCTTCAAAGTCCACTCCATAGGTTTGTGCAAAACCCTTGGCCACCAATCTTGCTTTGAACCTAGAAATAGATCCATCTGAATTCCTCTTTACTTTATACACCCACTTATTACCTATTACCTTCATGTTATCCTTCTTGGGCACTAGAGTCCATGTTTGATTCTCCTCAAGTGCGTCGATCTCTTCTTGCATTGCCTCTTTCCATTCGGTGTACCTGCTTGCATCTTCATAGCAATCGGGCTCATGATCTTCTACTACTTTGTTCATATATGCATAATGAGTTGCCATGTATGAATCATAAGTAAACCTCTGAGTTGGATACTTAACTCTAGAAGACTTCCTTTCTTCACCTTTTGGAGGAATAAATCTCCTTTGCCTTGGGAACTTGATCTCTTTCTTTGACATGGCTTCTTTCTCCATCATATGTCCTTCATCATCTTCAACTTCATTACCTTCTTCATCCAACTCCACCAATGTTGCTTTGCCTTTGTTGATTGATTGTGCTTCATAGCTTGATGAAGATCTCCCCCTCCATGGTGAGTTCATGCTTGAACTATCTTCATTGATGGAACACCTTGGGCCGCTTAGCTCTAGGTCGATTTGTTCTTCATCATGTCCATGCTTTTCTTCTTCATAGTCCTGCATACAATCATACTTCTTATACCAAGGGAGTAGCTCATCAAATGCTACATCCTATGAAGTGGGCCTCACTCTCTTACAATGTATTCAACAAGAACTCGGAATTGGAGTGATCATCCTGTGAGTTTTTACACCCATGTTTTATAGATGGTTCATTTGAATTTTGAATTTGAATTTACCATTGGCTCTCACTAAAAAAGTGAACCTCTAATCTAGGAGATATTCTCTCCAAATAAGGTCATGGCTTTTCCATCTAACAAACTCCATTAGGTTAGTGGTAGCTACAAATATTCCTTCAAGTCAAATAGATTTTTGCAAATGGTAAGAAAGTAAAGAATCCATAGTAATGGTTCTCATGGGTCTTCAAACATTGCACATAAGGTCTTAATGTCTAGTCAAGTGTGTAGGCTTGGTATTTGCACCAGCAGGAAGTACATTTCCATCTAGAGGGCTTAATTTACTGCTCCACTGGTTGAGATTCGATTTATCAATAATGGTCCATACCCTTGCTGCTGCAATTTCCTTGCATGTTGTTTCAATGTGTATACTAATATCAAATCACCTTCGTTTAAGCCCTTATCTTTAATATGTTGTCATAATAGGCTTTTTGTCTCCTTTTAGTGGCATGAATTATGATGACTTCTTGTATTCTTATTTCATGCAGTTTTTCAATTTGGTCCAATTGTTGGGATAGTTCATGGACTGTCCAATCGTTCTGTTGTACTCTGTGTAGGGTACGAACTAGAAAATCAATTGGTAAAATTGCACTCTGTCCATATACTAAATTGAATGGAGTGGTTCCAATGGCCGTCTTGTAGGCCACATGGAAGGCCCTAATTGCATGATGCAATTGTTTGTCCCAATCTGACCTTTTGTTGTTGACTATTTTGGTCAGCACCATGCACAATACCTTATTGGAACTCTCAGCTTGACCATTGGCTTGTGGGTGGTAAGGGGATAACTTTTTGTGAATCACAAGGAGTTCATTCATCGGTGATTCTATTACTTTGTTGATGAAGTGTGTTCCCCTATCACTCACAATTTCTAATGGCAATCCAAAGTGAGTAAAGATATTTTCAAAGAGAAATTTAGTTGTGGTTTGTGTATCATTTTTCCTCATTGCTTTTGCTTCTACCCATTTTGTTAGATAATCAGTGGCTGCTATTATATATTTAGCATGTGATCCTTTGGCTGGAGGATTTATAGGTCTTATGAAATCAATGCCCCATTTGGAAAAGGCTCTTATGCAGATAATTGGTCTTAGAGGCATTTCATCTCTTCTTATAAGATACTTGGTTCTTTGGCACACCTCGCAACTTCGTACATACGTGTTGGCGTCCATGTGTAGAGTTCGCCATGACAAGCCAAGAAAGAGAATCATTTTTATAGTTTTTTTAGCTAAAAAATGTCCTCCCGTTGCTTTTGCATGTGCCATCTCTAAAATGGGTAAATATTCTCCTTCATGTACACATAATCGTAGCTGATTGTCCTTTCCCCTTTCAAATAATTGTTTTCCAATAATTGTGTAGTCCTTACTCATTTCCTCTAGAGTCCTCTTCCTTGCTAGACTAGCCCCTTCCTCGTGCGTTTGTGTTTTCAAGAATTTTACCAATGCCTTACTCCAAGCCGGTGCTATTGTAGAGAATTGTAAAGAAGCATGGTCCTCTGGGGTATTCTCTTGGCATCGTTGGCAGCTGCGAATGTGTTCATGTACATCCTTTGGCATGTCTGGCCAGTATACTCCCAATATTTTCAACTCACTTATTGTCCCATAAACTCCCTTATGAATCTTCCATCGATTTACATGAGCTTGCTCCATTAAGTTTTTCTATTCGGCTTCTTTGATGCACCTCAATAATATGCCATTTGGTTCCTTGTAGTACAAACTACCTGCTACAATATGTAAATTATGTGATTGCAAAAACTTTCCTGGTATCTCAGTTGATCCTATGGTGTGGTCCATGTGTGAGGATTGGTATTAACTTTTCTGCCCATTTCAAACACACTTCTAAATTGAATAAGTACATATCTGGTAGATCATTAGCCACTCCATTGGGTGGTTCTCTGTGTGTCATCAGAGATAGATGATCCACTCTTACATGAGTATTTCCTATTTTGACTATTACTTCAAAATCAAATTCCATCAGCAATAAGAACCATCTCACTAGCCTTCCTGTATTACAGGGCTTATTGACTAGAGATAATAATGCCTGATGGTTGATAAAGAACTTGAATTTGTTGGCTAGGAGGTAATGTCAGAATTTCTTGATTGCATATAGCATTCCTAGGCCTTCTCTTTTCGTGGTGGTAAAATTTCTCTCTGCTTGGTTTAATTGTCTACTGGCATATGTGATAGGATGATCTAATTTTCCTTCATCCATTGGTTGAGCTAGTATGCATCCTATTGCATAATTCGATGCATCCACATGGATATGGAATGGTTTGTTCCAATTGGGTACCTTCAAGATAGGTGCTTAACTTAGTCGTTGCTTCAATTCATTAAATGTTTTTTCACATTCCTCTGTCCAAGTGAATTGAGTCAGCAAAATAGTGATTTAGCGATTATGGAGTACATGTGGATAAACTGATGATAGTATCCACAATGACCCGTGAAGGCTTGTACCTCCTTCACATTTTTTGATCTAGTTAAGTCTAAGATCACCTTAATCTTATCCTCATCTATGGAGATTCCATTCCTTGATACAATATGTCCCAAGATCTTTCCTTGCCTTACCATAAAGACACTTTTTTTTTGGATTTAAGCATACTTGATATCGTCAGCATTTTTTGAATATTCTCCGTAGTTCTGGAATGTGTTCACTTCTTTGACTGGAGTAGGTGCACAAATCATATACATATACTTCCATGCTTTTTCTTAAAAATTCCTTGAATACATGATACATCAAACATTGGAAAGTTGCAAGGGCATTGGTGAGTCCGAATGGCATCACTCAAAAAGCGTATACTCCCCATTCAGTTGCAAAGGCGGTCTTATGTTGGTCCTCTGTAGCAATGCCTACCTCGTTATAACCCAAGAATCCATCCAAGAAGCTGTAGACTTCCTTGCCTGCCACTCTTTCCAATAGTTTGTCAATGATAGGTAAAGATAGCTTTCATGTATCGTAGCTGCATTCACTTTTTTCAAGTTGATGCATACTATAAGCTTACCATTCTTTTTGGGTACTACAACCAAAGGTGATACCCATTCTATGTGCTCTATCTCATAAATGAATCCTGCTGCTAACAGCTTGTCAATCTCTTCTTTAATCTTCACTGAATAAACATCATTATATGTGTATGGATGTTGCTTTGAGGGTTTTTCTTAAGACGTCATTGGGACTCCATGGGAACAAATGGATGGATCTACTCCCTTGAGGTCTTTGTAGGTCCATGCAAATACATCCATGTATTCTTGATGAGTTCTATCAATTCTTGTTCCTCTTCAGGAGATACATCTTTCCCAATGTAGGTACATCTCTCCTCTTCTTCCTTCATGGTTACCAGCACTTTCTTGGTTTGTTCCTTATTATCATAAGCTTCTCCTTCTCTTGCTTCTCTCTTGGACATTTGAATAGCTATCTTCCATTCCTCTACTTCATATCTTTTAAAATTTTCTAGAACTTTGAAGAGATCTGGTGGTTGCTCTACTCTATCCGACATGTCCTCGTTGTCCTGCCTTGTTGGGATCGCTTCTACCGTGAACACTTTTGGTGTCTCCTTTTAATTGTTCACCTCAATCTCTTCTAAATACCATTCCTCTGAATTGAATTGTGGTTCATCTCTATGCTCTCATAATCCTCCCTCCATTCCTTTTCTAGTAATTCTCCCACTTCCATTTCTTAAAGGATTACCATGTAAAGATTTACATCATAACCTTCTTCATCGACACACTTGTTCATGGTTAGTACTTCCTCATTTACATAGACATCGAGGGTGGCTAATATTTCCATACATCCATGTGGTTTGAATGCTTCATTAGGGAAGATTTGAAGCATGTACACTGGGTCATCTATGGATCGGTAATTCTAATGCTCTATTGGCCATAATTGAGTTTTGTTTTCTTCTCTTTTGGCCTGTTTGCACATCCGTAGCTGAATATGTTCATTCATCCATGATTGGTCACTCAATCCTGCACTATAATGGAAAAATCATCTTCCTCTCAATGGACTGGGTTCCATTGTAATGGGGATACATCCCTATATGAAAAGGTGTGTAAATTTATTTTCGTAGTTGTCCCTTGGTGTTGTAAATACAATGCATCTCTTCCCCAATCTTGTACTAGTTGTGTCATGAATGTTTGTTTTAAAATCATTTCATAATTATTAGCTTTTCCTAATTGATATATGGCTAGAGTGTTCAAACTCTACTCCACAGGTGGTCAGCTTAATTTTTTATAGTATTCCTAATAGTCTTTCCACGTGACCATCTGCTAGTTTAAGTTTCATGCACATTGGTTGTAGGGCTAGTTTTCCCCATTTTTCCCAAATCTCTTTTGTGGCTATGCCTACACCAACTCTAGTGTCTAAGATGGCTTTAGTCATATATGTGTTAAAGGTGATGGGTAGACATGTATTTCCTTCATCTCCCTTGCTAAATTCTCCAACTTTATCGATTGGAATTTGAATGGTCGACGACGCTTTAGCTTCTTTCTTCTCAGTCGTGGGTTCTCTAGTTTCTATTCTAAAATGTCTAGCTAATTGCTTGCATCATTGTGGTTTAGCTCATAGTAATTCTTATATTATCAATGAGTATTGTATCTTAGTTTTCTTGAGCTCTAATAAGTTGTGAGATGTCTTATCTTGTGACCTTTCCTCCTTGCCTTGGATCGTAGGAGCGTGGAATACTACTGATCTTCTCTCATATTCTCCCATATAATTGGGTAGTGTGGAAATGTTGTTCGATTCTTCCCTATTTTGGTCTAAAATGGAAGCTTCCTCATATATCTCTTCTAAGTTTGGGATAGGTTGATTTTCCCAAGTGTCAAACTCTTCGAAGGGTGGTGGAGAGTTCTCATTCCTTTTTCACCGTTCCTCTTGAATCTTGGCCCACAAGTCTTTTGGCAAATTTTCCTCTAGTTTTGGAATTATTGAAATCTGTTCTTCCTTATTACTTTGCCGGTCTTTTTCACTTCTCTCCTCCTGTTGTGTCTTTACTAGATTTTGATTGTTGGTTTCTAGGCATTCGTTGAAGTGGTTTTCGGGTATCCTCATCTCTAGAAGGATTGAGGTAGTATGTTCCAGTGTGGTTTGAGCTATTTCTATGAGTTTCTTGCATATTGCCAATCTTTCCTTCTTTAACTCTCCTTGTGGATATAATTTCTCATGTTGCTCTATGTTCAATCCAATTGGGATTCTAGACTGATAAGCCTTTAACCACATCTCCAAGTCTTCTGGCACTAGGTTTGCTAGAATTGATCCTGTTTTGACTAATTTTGATGCTTGAATAGTCTGATGGGCATTTCCTTGCACTTCTTGCTCTTGAGGTTTCTTAATTTCCTTTACTGATTTCTCATTCTCTTCACTTTTCTTCTTCAGCCATTTATTCTTGAGTTTTTCTCTTCTAGTTTTCCACCTTTTCGTCTTCCTTGTTTTGTTAGTTTCTCTTAGGTCTTTTGAATCGTCCATTATATCGATCTTAGGTCCTAAACTTTTATCCATTTCAGGTTCAGAATCTATTTCTTTTACTGCTTGTCCCTTGGCTTGGGCTTGAGTGATAGCTTTTAGTGCAACACTGTACTCTTTGTCACTTCCAAATGATTCAATAACTTTCATTAAGTTAATCTGGGTAGTGTTATGAACCTTATTTGGGTTTTTTGGGCAGTCTCTAAATAGATGCTCCTTTCCACAATCATTGCAATATCCTCATTAGGGGAAAAAGTGAACCTTGCATGGGCCTCGTAAGGATCCCTAATTTTTAGGGATTAAAATTAATCTTGTAGTAGTTTAAGGGGACACAATATACCACTAGTGGTATTGCTAAATAAAATAATATTTCATATCTTTCCCTTTTTGAATGGAAAAGAAAGACAATCTCTAGATGTTGGATCTTCTATATCGATGGCACCGATCAATCCACATGGATATGGGGACCAGAGTTCGGAGTTGTGGCTGTGATAAATCTCTACTAAAAAATTGGGCCGTCGGATGCACACCAAATCCAAAGGAGAAGCGCAAACGGGGCTGATCATAGCTCTGCAAGAAGATAGGCCATTGGATCACACCTCCATCCAATGGATTAGATTAAATCGCATTTTGGCATTTTGGGGGAGCACTCTGAGCCTTTGGATTATGGGCAAGATCTGATGAATCATCTTTGAATCGGATGGATCATATGATTCAATGGCTTAGATTCTTGCGCGCCCTCTTCCAGCCATTCTTTTTGTGAGCCACATGATTGATGGCCAATCCAAGGGTCAATATTCATTCCCTCCTTGAATTTGGAAAAAAGACATGAACCCTTTGATCTTTGAGGACATCCAAGGGATAGGATTGATTTCTTTGCACTCTCATACCACTTATGGCTAAAAAACCATGATTCCATAGCTGTTTTGGAGGATTTGACCAGTAAGAAACAAGGGAATCCTAGGCCTAGTCTATGTTTTTGAGGGACTAGACTGTGGCCACCACCCTATTCTCATTGGTCCATCACTAATCACTCCTTAATCTAAAAGGCCCATGCAAGGTTCATTTTTTCCCCTAATGTTCCCATGTCCTAGGGGGTGGTGGGTTGTATGGAAAAGTACATTCCCTTTTGAAGTGATCTCCGCCGCATCTATAACATGGTCCTCTTGGTACAGGTGGTCTAGTAGGTGGTCTCATTGCGGTTTGTGCTTTAGGTGTGGTATACATTAGGTTCGCATATTCTCATCCATAAGAATTTTCATACCCTTCATAATCCTAGTATTGTTTCTCGTAGGCTTAGTCGTATTCTATCAGAATAGTGTCATAAGGATAATATTCTCCCTGGGCCTGTTCATATCCTTGATTTGTTGTTTTTGCACTAGCTAAAGGTGTAGCTAGTACTATAGCTCTTTCCAAATTTTCCTCCGGTTGAGTGTAATTGACATTCTGTGGGTGGGGTGGTTATTGTCCTAACACCGATTGTGGTTGTCCATATCCTCCTTGTTCATATGGCTTGGGTACTTGGTGTGGTCCTAGGTAAGGGTTGTACCGAGGAGCCTCTCTGCCTTGTTCCCTAGGAGGATATCCATAAGGCCTATATTGGGGCTTAGTTAGTGGCCTTGGTTGCTTGCTAAATGGGCAATTTTGAGTATTTTGGTTCGTATATTTTTGCTCGATATGATAGTACAAGTTGGGTCCTTGATGTGGCTGCCTGTTGTATGAGTAAGGTTGTGGTAATCCTAATCCTGCTCTTGTGCAGGCATGGGACATGTGGTCTCTACCACACATGGTGCATCTTTTCAACATTGGCATTCTCATTGGGAGATTCTGATAGTTCCTCTGTCCATGCACTCCTAATTTTTCAGCCATCAATTCTGCTAATTCCTCCACATTACTTGAGCTAGATGTCATGCTGCTCCGAGTGTCTTCTGATTTATTGGAGCTTTGTGCATTTTTGAGATCCTCCGCTAAGTTGTCTTCCAAGTCAATCCATTCTTGGAGACATTTGCTCAATGACTGCAAGTGTTTTACATAGACTAAAGTTCTCAGTGTCCCATTAGTCAATCCATCTAGAAATAGAGATATCATCTTTTGTTGTGAGGCCTCTCCATTATTGGACATTTGTCAACCTATTGGTTAAATCTTCTGGCCTTCATTTTCACTGTTTTAGTTGGAGCTTGTTTGAAACTATGAATCAATGATGACGAGTTGTGCTTAATCCATTGCTTGGTAAATTATCCAATAAACTCTTGGAAGAATTGTTCAATATTACCAAAGCAATTTGGATCCAACGGTTGGAACCAAGTTAAGGCTGTTCTCGTGAGGGTTAGCCCAAGGGATTCATTTTGCACAAAAAAGTTGTCAACTTGTTCCGCTTGCAACACTTGCTTGAATTTGGCGATATGGACATAGGGCTATTCCATGCCATCATAATGATTTCTTATGCATTTAGTGACTTGGATTGGTCTTAGCCTTCTTGTTGGCTTTGGGGATTTGATCACTACAAGGATTGCCGGTCTTAGTGGTTGCATTCTTGATCCTACACCTGGTTGTGGTCTTGGCCTAATGGGTGGTCTATTCATATTTCCTATCCCTGGATTAGTTTGGTTGTGCGAGTTCATTCCTAGCATAATGAATTTAACATGGGTCATGGTGGGGACACTACATTGACTCGTTTGACCTAACATAGTGTTCTTTGCTCCTTGATGGGATCCAAAAGGGTTGCAAAGTAGTTGTCTGTTCTCGAGGAGGGAATACAGACAACCCCATGTACTTTAGCCAAGACCTATCAACTTCATCTATCGGCCAATGACTTCTTCGGTTTTGGTCTCTAGATGCATCCTCGGGATCATTTAGCTCACATATAATTATTGGGTTTAACTGTTCTCCCCATGTGGGTGAGTCTGTTTGTAAAAGTAGAGCTGATCCATGGATCAAATATACATCCACCAAGTAATCATCCTGAGGTATTAGATCTCCTCTCAAGACTTGGGTTACTATGGACTTACCCCTTGGGGTAGTCACAATATCCTCCTTCAAACACTACATATATCTGACCCAACTTGTCCATATAAGCTCCTCCTTCATACTTGACGGTGGGTCTCAGAACTATTTCTGAATCCATAGAGTTTATCATTCATGCTACTCACCTATTTATGCCATCAAGATAAATGGGTACTCCTTGTAGGTTGGTGGACATGTACTGTAAGGATGTTCAACATTCTCCCTCTATGGTGGACATAAAGCTCTCCCTTTGGATTGAACCATGCATATCCTTAGAGGCCATGGGTAATTCCTCTTCTGAGTCACTAGATGTGTCCGAGTAGATTGAATGAGAATTTGGTTGGGCATCACTTCCTACCAATGAAATGACGCTTCTTCGACTTCCTAACACTCGTCCGGATCTGAAATTCATTCACCATTCAGGTCCTATAATTTCTTTATTCTCTTCCCAATGTTTTTGTTTCTCTCACTTTTCACTTTCAGGCTGCTGGGATTTTCCACGATACACGATACTACTCTGCCTAATACCAACTCTAGGCGATACATGATACTGTATTGGGATGGTACAATACTTATTGAGACCAATAAAACCATATGGGCGTTACCAACCAAAGGTGATACACGATACCACTGAGGGCAATACCTGACCCAACGATATGAATTTTGCTATATACGATATGATACCATAAAGGGTCACGATACGATACCACTAAGTTCCACAATATACAATACTCCTCCCCCTATGGATACAATACTTGCCTATCGATGATACACGATACCACTGACTCTCGCGATACAATACCTAAGACATGATACGATACCAAATTCTTGATGATATGATACCTTTGATCGACAATACACAATACCTCCTCTTATTGCGATATGATACCTCTATGGATCATGATACGATACCACAAGGCTAAAACAATATGATACCGCTCAGATCTGTGATCGTGATACCTTGACTTGGCGATACACGATACCTTGATGGTATCACGATACCTCAAGGAGGCACTCATGATACGATATCTGGTGAGTATTGCGATACTAGGGAATTTTGGTATTGTGATACCAAAACTCGACCGATCATGATACTACAGCCAAACGAGACCAAAACTTAAAAACAAAATTGTGCAATTTTCTTTCCCCCTCACTCCTCTTCACTCTTGACCCACTATGTATGACAAAATCTCACTCAAGTCCCTCTATTCTACCCCATGATACTGGTATTGTGCTAAATCATGTTTGTGAGTGTTCTTTTGATTTTATGAGAGTACTGGTTAGAGTGCTCACTTCCAAGAGTATATCTTCCAAATTTTGCCCTTCACCAACTCCTACACTCCAAGTTCTCTACGATACTAGATGCATGATATTGCACACTACTCTCCCACGATACTTGCTTTAGACAAATAATTGAGAGGTCAAATGATTTTGGGTTTTATAGCCTTGGACGGCCAAATGCCTAAACTAAAAGGAGCTAATTTTTTTTTCTTTTTTGAATTTTATGATGGAAACTTATCTATCCTAATCCTACCTCTCTCTCTCACGTAAACCCTAACTCTTCTCGTTCACTCACTCCTAATCCTAAAAACTCATTACACACACTCCTAAAGTGTGAAGTAACAAGTGCTGAAGTATTTAGTAACTTGCCACTAATTGAAGCTGCCTCTACACATAGGATTCATTCACTCCGTAGCTATAACCATCATGAAGGCAGCTTGATTGGTCAAATCCCCAGTAACGGTGCCAAAAATGTGTGTACCTTAGTCGTGAATCCTTAGGGACTTGTGTCAATTAAGACTCATCCCACAAGTGCATATAGTGGTGGATTAATACATGTTTAATTATCAATCCGAGAGATTAGATGCATCAAGTGTATGAAGACATGTGCACAAATGATTGCAAGTGAAGTGTCAATGCTACAATGCATGTGATGTGTGTCAGCTACCTCTCCAATTCACCAATTCTCTGAAAATGCACATCCCAATACCTATTATAGCAATAAGCATGAATTCAAACTTTTCTCTCAGCTCCCGACTCCGAATATGGTCAATAGCAGGTTTATTTTGAAGCTCTTAACAAGACACATCTAATGCTAGATCTTCAGTTGAATCTGACAAACATACTTCAAGTTATGAGCGAAATTGTGAATGGCAGGAAACACCAGCACTTGCTCCACAACTCCCCAAGTCTCACACACGCACTACAATAGTTCAAATGTGAGGGGAAGGGATAGATCACAGTCCTACACACACATTTCATGCATAATACTCACACATAAGCTCTTAGAGAAGAAGATAATCAATAGGAAATAGGCAAATTCAAAATTTAGCTTCAATTCTCACAATGGAAAAAAGTCCTTTACAAGATTCACCAAGCGACTTATATACATGTGCTCTAAAATTGGTCCTTTTACACAAGAGACCGGCACTTTTATTGAAAAACACTAAATTCCTACTATGTTACAAGAATTATGTTACATGGCTTGGGGTTCATGCATCGGGAGGACTCCTCTAGTGCATTTACATAGCTTCATGAGGTATTTCATAGAAATTTCGAAGAAGAAAAATAATGCCCATAATTTGAAAATTTTTGGGGCTCCCATTTTTGTGCTCTTTTTCTCTGCAACTATACATAAATACATACACACACACACACACACATATATATATATATATATATATATATATATACATACACACACACATACATACATACATACATACACACACACATATGTGTGTGTACATACATGTATGTGTGCGTACATGTGTGTATGTGTATGTATGTGTATGTACGTGTGTGCATATATGTGTGTATGTGTATTGGTATGTGTATGTACGTGTGTGTTTGTATATGTTTATGTGTATGTGTATGTGTGTGTATGTGTGTGTATGTGTATGTGTATGTGTATGTGTATGTGTATGTGTATGTATATGCATATGTGTATGTGTGTATGTATGTGCATGTGTGTGTACGTGTATGTGTGTGTATGTGTATGTGTATGTGTATGTGTATGTGCATGTGGATGTGGATGTGGATGTGCAAGTGGATGTGGATGTGGATGTGGATGTGTATGTGTATGTGTATGTGTAATGTGCAGGTGTATGCGCACGTGCAAGTGTATGTGTATGTGTTATGTGTATGTGTATTTGTATGTGTATATGTGTGTATGTGTATATGTATGTTTTTATATGTGTGTATATGTGTGTGTATGCATGTGTATGTGTGTATATGTATGTATATATATGTGTATGTGCATGTGTATGTGTATGTGTATGTGTATGTGTATTTGTATGTGTATGTGTATGTGTATTGTTGGAGATAGACATCTATGGAAGCACGCGTAGAGCACAAGGAACAAGAAGACGCTTGGAGCACAACACAATACTGAATGTATTACTAGAGAATGTACAAAGATAAGTAGCCCATTAGGACAATAGGCGTATATACAAGCCAAGGGAAAAAACCTCCTAAAGAGGGAAAAAAGTGCCCAGTGGTCCTAGAGTGTTCACACACATCACTACCTAAATATATCAACAAATCCCCCCTGGGAGTGATCGGTGAACAAGTAAATGGAACTCATGTATAAGGAAGTTCCAAGCTATGTGGAAATCGCTCCACAAAAGGAAGTAAGCCCAAAGCTTTGCGGAAAGCTTCAAACTTCTCCCTAGGCAGAGCCTTCATGAAAAGGTGTGCAATGTTCTCCTGTGTGGGCACATATGCCAAGCTGATCTCCCCAACAGAGAACCTCTCCTTGACATAATGATAATGCACCTCAATGTGCTTAGTGCGAGCATGGAACACACGGTTCCTTGCAACAGCCAATGCGCTCTGACTGTCAATGAAGATGGTGGTGGCAAAAGACTGACCAACACCCAAATCAGCCATAAGGCGTCTGAGCCACACACACTCAACAATAGCTATGAAAGCTGCCCCATACTCAGCCTCACAATTGGAAGTGGCCACAATAGGCTTCTTCTTGCTCAACCAAGATATACACAAGCTACAAGCATGAAGCAAAAGCCACTAGTGGACACATGAGTGTCATAGCAACTAGCCCAGTCTGAGTTAGAAGAAGCATGCAAATTTGGTGGTAGTGATCCCCCCTTGGGATAAAACAACCCAAGTAGCCGAGTACCACTCAAGTAGCAAAAGATGCGCTTAACCACCTGCCAATGCTTGACACCTGGGCAATGCATAAACCTGCTCATCTGTGAGATAGCAAACTGAATATCTAGCCGAGTAATGCATAAGTAAATCAGGCATCCAACAACCTACTGATAGAGGACAACATCAAATGCATCTCCACCATCATGAAGACTCAATCATAAACCTGTCTCCGTAGGAGTAGCAATAGGCTTATAGTCTTCAAGACTAAAATGCTGCAATAATGTGTCAATATATTTCGTTTGACACAAAGACATTCCACCATCAACTTGCATAAACTCAATGCCCAAATAGTGATGCAAATGCCCCAAATCAGAGATCTCAAATGAGGCATGTAAATCAACCTTAAAATCAGCAATATGCTTCTCAATAGGACCATTGAGTAGCATGTCTTCAACATAGACAACAATGATAAGAAGCACATTATTAGCACGTGTAACATATAAGGTGCTTTCAGTTGGACTGTTCTCAAAACCATGTGCAATGAGATAGGCATGTATCTTCTCATACCAAGCACGTGGTGCTTGCTTTAAACCATATAATGCCTTCTTTAACCTACACACTTGGTTTTCATGCCCTTTTTGCACAAAGCCGCGGGGCTGAAAAACATACACTTCTTCATGCAAGTCACCATTCAAAAATGCAGTTTTAATGTCCAACTGATGTACATTCCAACCATGATGGAGTGCAAGTGCACAGATGCTCTGAACAATAGTCATATGGCATGTAGGTGCAAAGGTCTCCTCAAAATCAATGCCTCTTTCCTGTGCATAACCCTTTGCAACAAGCCTAGCCTTATACCTATCAACTATTCCATCAGGCTTATGCTTCAGCTTGTAAACCCACTTAGTGCCAATGGCCTTCTTGCCAGTCACAAAGACCAAGTACCATTCTTCATTATAGCATCATATTCAGATTGCATAGCTGCCATCCAATTTTTTGAATTTTGTGCTTCGTCAAATGAAAGAGGCTCATTCTCATCACAGAGACTAGATGCAGCCATAGCATAGCAATCTGATGCAAAAGAGGCACTATGAGAGCCTGATCGAATATGACATGATATAGGTGCATCTAATTTGCTGTCACGCAAAGTTTGCACCAGCCATTTGGCATAGTTTTTTGCCTCCTCAATGTCAGCTCTCTCATCAACAAGTGCATCATGTAAATTTGCATCAGAAATGGGATGATCTACATCATCACATGAAACCTGCAAAGGCTGAGAAGTTGCCTCATTAGGACCAGCACTAGACTATCCACCTATAAAAAGAGGCAGCAAAGTATCATACATATCTTTGGAGCTAACAATTGTCTCCTTAGTACATGAAAGCAATGGCTGAATAGCATCTTCCACCAAACAAACATCACTTCTAACCAGAATGCATTAAGTATGCGGATGATACAAACGATAACCTTTACTTTCAAAACTTTACCCAACAAAAATACATTTTACTGCTTTATCATCCAATTTTGTGCGATGTTGTTCAGGCACTAATGCATATGCCAAACAACCAAAGACATGCAGATGTGCAAGAGATGGCTTGCAATCATGCCAAGCCTTATATGGAGTGATAGATTGCAACGCTTTAGTGGGACACCTGTTAAGTACATATGCTGCACACATGATAGCCTCAAGCCAGAAACTATGTGGTAAAGCCTAACTCTTGACCATACACCTCGCCATCTCCATGAGTGACCTATTCTTTCATTCATCAACTCCATTCTGTTGAGGTGTATATGGCACTGTACACTCGTGTTTTATCCCATGTTCAGCCAAAAATGCATTAAAATCAGAAGACATATATTCCCCCCCTTGATCATTATGGGGGGTGCCCATTTTACATGCTGATAGATTTTCAGCCAAAACCAAAAATTGTTTGAAGCACAAGAACACTTTGGACTTTTCCTTCAATGGATATACCCATGAATGCCTAGAAAAATCATCAATGAAAGTCACGAAGTAAAGATAATTTCCAAAAGAAGGTTTCTGCATAGGACCATAGACATCACTATGTACAAGCTACAATTTTTGAGTAGCCCGAACTGAACCATCTTTTGGAAAGGAGGAATGCTACATTTGCCCAAAATACAGCCTTCACAAACATGTTTTACTGGTGCCTCAAGTTTGGGCAAAGAGGAAACCATTTGAGATTTTTGCAGGCGTAGCAAACTAGCAAATTTCATATGACCAAAGCATGCATGCCAAAGCTTTGCATCTGACATAGCCTGAGAATCATGTACTATGCATGATAAATCATTTATAGATCTTTCATAGTCTATGAGCTTATACAGCCCATGACATAGAATGCCAGAAGCAATAATCATATCACCATTTGAGAGATCAAGAACTGTACATCTGTCATCAACAAATTTTACAACCAAGCCAATCTTGCCTAATGCAGAAACTGATAATAGATTTTTCTTGATCCTTGGCACAAACAAATCATCTGACAAAGTGAAAGAACTACCATCAACAATAGTCAAAATGATCTTACCAACTCCCATAACGGGTTAAGAGGAGTCGTTGGCACATGTAACAGTATTCCATATAGGGGCAGGATCAAGTGAAGAGAAGAAACTACACTGTGAGGTAATATGTTTGGTGACCCCAATATCAAAGTACTGGCAAACATCTGAGTCTAGTGCAAACATGCACTGCTCATGAGAAGATGGGTCAAAACTGCAAACAGTAGTAAACGCCCATTCTTCTTCCTGCACAAGATTAGGAGACTCTGTTTTTGGTGTAGAGGCTTCTCCAACAACCATTCCAGCCTCTTTCTTCTTTGCCTCTTTAGCAGCAAGTTTTGGACAGTTCTTTATGATATGATCATTCCCTTTACAGTAATTGCAAAACAATTTCTGCTTTTCTGATTTTTACTCATCTTTATCTTGGTTCTTCCAATGTGCAGCATTTGCAGATTTCTGCTTACTAGTAGAAGAGCTCCATTTTCCTTTGCCCTTCTGACTAGCCAGGAAAGCTTGATCTGCAACACACATAATGGACCTGTTCTGCCTGGAATGATCTTCTTGCAACAGAACAGAGACTAACTCCTCAAAGGCATTTGGATTGCCTTTCATCATCAACCAAAGAGTAGAAGCAAAACTCTGATATGAATCAGGAAGACATTCAGAACGGTCAGCACAAGTGAGCTATCTGGTATAACCTCATCAGCAGAAATCAACTGTTCCTTTAAGTCTTTGATCTTTGTTAGAAAACTGTCCATAGAATCACCTTCATTCATGTGCTCACTCTCCAACTGTTTTCAGAGGTAAGCAACATGAGCCTCATTCTTAGCTTGGTACAATGTGGTAAGTGTATCCCAAGCATCCTTAGCTATTTTGCAAGAGCAAATGTGTGGAATAATGGCACGTTTGAAAGACAAAGCTATCAATGCATGTGCTTGGGCATGTCTGCCATCCCAACGAATTTGCTCTACAGTAGGTGCAGCAGAAACCATAGCACAAACAGGAATATGCAGAATATCATCATCTTCGACACCTTCTACCTCAGCGTTTGTACTTGCAGTTGTAACAGTTGCAAGTGTGATAGGACATTTTTCAACACCCTGCACAATGTTCCATAGTCCTTTTGCAACCAATACATGTCACATCATATAAGCCCATAATGGGTAGTTGGTACCATCCAACTTATCCTCAACAGCCAACATACACGAATACATCACTACTTTCAGCCATGGCCGGTGACTAAAATACCTTGATGTAGAAAACTGATTGTATCTCAAAAAGTTGAATAGAACTGCCTAGAAAAATCCTGCTAGACCTATAGCAGATTTCGAGATGCTTATACTAGTGAACAGAAACTGGTATATACCTTTGGCACAAAAAGATGAAATAGCCTACACAAGCGCTGAGATAGTGCATTTGGAGGCCGAAACGAGCTCAAATCGTGATTTCGGCACAATAGACCGAAGCCATTTTGATCTCTAAAACATGCAGAGTATGCTCACAAAAACTCGTGTGATTTTGAGACTGAAACCAGAGGAGTGTCGATGGCACCCTAGATGAAGCGACGACCTACTCTGATACCAATTGTTGGAGATAGACGTCTACAGAAGCACGGGAACAACACAAGGAAGAAGAAGACGCTTGGAGCACAACACACAATACTGAATGTATTACTAGAGAATGTACAAAGATAAGTAGCCCATTAGGGCAATAGGCATATATACAAGCTGGGGGAAAAAAACCTCCTAAAGAGGGAAAAAAGTGCCTCGGCGATCCTAGAGTGTTCACATATATCACTACCTAAATATATCAACATGTATGTGTATGCGTATTTGTATATGTATGTGTATGTGTATGTGTATGTGTATGTGTATGTGTACTTGTTATGTGTATGTGTATGTGTATGTGTGTGTATGTATGTGTGTATGTATGTGTGTATGTATGTTTGTATATGTGTGTGTATGTGTGTATATGTGTGTATGCATGTGTATGTATGTACCTATATGTGTATGTGTGTATGCATGTGTATGTGTGTATATGTGTGTATGTGTGTGTATGTATGTATCTATATTTGTATGTGTATGTGTCTGTATATAAATAAATAGAAAGAAAAATAAACAATATACCTTAATAGTGTCAAAATAGATACATTACTCCATAAATAGAAAGAAAAATAAACAATATACCTTAATAGTGTCAAAATAGATACATTACTCCATCCAAAATGATTCTGAAAATTGAGAATAAGTAAGATTGCACTTATTCGTGTCAAGAGACTTCCTTCATAGATGTGCTTTAGACATTCTTTGCAAATATATTTCTCATTTTTAGAAATATCAACGCTTCTGCTATCATTTTGATACCAATTCTCAATAAAATTTGCCATCCCATCATCATCATCATCATCATCGCACAAATGCTATAGTTTGTCTTATTTTGAATATAGTTCTTTCAGTCTTGCATATTCTATAACATCACTTTTGCATAGACTCCTCATGGATGCTTCTAATAAATGAGGTCTTACTAGAAACTCTAATGGTGTGGTGGAAGGTCATCAATATCATAGGTTGGAATCTACAAAAATGAATAAAAATCATTAGTATTCCATTCATGAATGAAAAATATATTTAAAACACAAATTTAATGTAGGACGTGTGGAACGCTTAGAGCTAGCTACCATGCATTAGCGCCAACATTTAACATGGAGAAATCATTCATGTATGACATGTCCTCTTAGTTTCTAATGCTCACTAAAAGGGGCTCTTAGATAAACCATCCATAATTCACTAATACTTCATCACCAGCATGTACTGAAGTAGTAGCATTGACAACAATGTATTTGTTACTATTTTCATGCTCTTCAAATGTGCAATTATTCATTGAACTATTATACCTTGGGTTACTGTTTATTAAACCTACTATATTTCAATGAGTGTAAGGTCTTCCATCAATATATAATCTTTCATTTTCTCCATGTGTAATCCCTCTACTCGCAAGAGAAGCTGTATTCAGACATGATCCATAAGTACTCATACTTTGAACATAATGTGTAAGTCGATGCCACTCTACCCATCTATATATAGGACCAAGAAATGACATAAGAGTGACTTTAGAGTTGGGAGGCACATACAAATCCTTTACAATAAAGAGACCACAACCAACACCAATGATAGTGGCTATCATATGTTTGTACTAGAGGACAATGACAAGTTAATAATTGATAATCTCCAACCATTTTAGTTTGTAAACCAAAAGGTAGAGTATTTCAAGGAAGCTCGCTTGTAGTTGATAAATGGTAAGTCTATGACATGTATGAATATTAGCCTTATTTGTAGGAGGATCATCATCATCGATTAAATATTCCTATATATTTAGTATAGTTTTATTATGTACATATGTTTTTAAAATAAATAACGACATTAATTTGTGAAATCAATACATATCCAATGATTATCGCATTGATCAACTGGTGGTGCATGCTTAAAAATACCATAATTTGCCTCATGTTCAATACATTCCAATTGTGGTTTTCAATATGTGCCATAGAAAAGATTATACCAACATATAATATAATCTTGATAGTGAAAATCATCATAATTCATATGGGACAACACATGTGAAGTCGATGCATGGGTAGGAGATGGTGGAGTACCCTTTGATTGATTGCATGTCATCAACATAGACAACAATGATCAGAAGCACATCATTAGCACGCTTAACATATAAGGTGCTTTCAGTTGGACTATTCTCAAAACCATGTGCAATCAGATAGGCATGTATCTTCTCATACCAAGCACGTGGTGCTTGCTTTAAACCATATAACGCCTTCTTTAATCTGCACACCTGGTTTTCATGCCCTTTCTGCACAAAGCCACGGGGCTGAAAAACATACACTTCTTCATGCAAGTCACCATTCAGAAATGCTGTTTTAATGTCCAACTGATGTACATTCCAACCATGATGGGCTGCAAGTGCACAAATGCTACGAACAGTAGTCATACGGCATGTAGGTGCAAAGGTCTCATCAAAATCAATGCCTCTTTCCTACGCATAACCCTTTGCAATAAGCCTAGCCTTATACCTATCAACGGTACCATCAGGTTTACGCTTCAGCTTGTATACCCACTTAGTGCCAATGGCCTTCTTGCCAGGAGGCAAGTCACATAAGGACCATGTACCATTCTTCATTATAGCATCATATTCAGATTGCATAGCAGCCATCCAATTTTCTGAATTTTGTGCTTCATCAAAAGAAACAGGCTCATTCTCATCACAGAGACTAGATGCAGCCATAGCATAGCAATCTGATGCAAAGGAGGCACTATGAGAGCCTGAACGAGTACGATATGACAAAGGTGCATCTAATTTGCTGTCACGCAAAGTCTGCACCAGCCATTTTGGCATAGTTTTTGCCTGCTCAATATCAGCTCTCTCATCAGCAAGTGCATCATGTAAATCTGCATCAGAAATGGAATGATCTGCATCATCATATGAAACTTGCAAAGGCTGAGAAGTTGCCTCATTAGGACCAACACTAGCCTGTCCACCTGTAAAAAGAGGCATCAAAGTATCATACATGTCTTTGGAGCTAACAGATGTCTCCTTAGTACATGAAAGCAATGGCTGAATAGCATCTTCCACAAAGACAACATCACGGCTAACCAGAATGCGTTTAGTCTGTGGATGATACAGACGATAGCCTTTACTTTTAGAACTGTACCCAACAAAAATACATTTTACTGCCTTATCATCCAATTTTCTGCGATGTTGTTCAGGCACTAATGCATATGCCAAACAACCAAAAACACGCAGATGAGCAACAGATGGCTTCCGGTCATGCCAAGCCTCATATGGAGTGATAGACTGCAATGCTTTAGTGGGACACCCGTTCAGTACATATGCTGCACACATGACAACCTCAAGCCAGAAACTATGTGGTAAAGCCTGACTTTTGACCATGCACCTCGCCATCTCCATGAGTGACCTGTTCTTTCGTTCAGCAACTCCATTCTGTTGAGGTGTATACGGTACTGTACACTGGTGTTTTATCCCACGTTCAGCCAGAAATGCATTAAAATCTGAAGACATATATTCCCCCCCTCGATCAGAACGGAGGGTGCCCATTTTACATGCTGACAGATTTTCAGCTAAAACCAAAAACTGTTTGAAGCACATGAACACTTCGGACTTTGCTTTGAGTGGATATACCCATGCATGCCTGGAAAAATCATCAACGAAAGTCACGAAGTAAAGGTAATTTCCAAAAGAGGGTGTCTGCATAGGACCACAGACATCACTATGTACAAGCTGCAATTTCTGCGTAGCCTGAACTGAACCATCTTTTGGAAAGGAAGAACGCTGCATTTTGCCCAAAATACAGCCTTCACAAACATGTTTTCCAGGTGCCTCAAGTTTGGGCAAAGAGGACACCATTTCAGATTTCTGCAGGCGTAACAAACTAGCAAAATTCAGATGACCAAAGCGTGCATGCCAAAGCTTTGCATCTGACATAGCCTGAGAATCATGAACTGCACATGCCGAATCATTCACAGATCTTTCATAGTCTATGAGCTTATACAGCCCACGACATAAGATGCCAGAAGCAATAATCACATCGCCATTTGAGAGATCATGGACTGTACACCTGTCATCAACAAATTTCACAACCAAGCCAATCTTGGCTAATGCAGAAACTGATAACAAATTCTTTTTGATCCCTGGCACAAATAAAGCATCTGACAAAGTGAAAGAACTACCATCAGCAGTAGTCAGAATGATCTTACCAACTCCCATAACAGGATAAGAGGAGTTATTGGCGCATGTGACAGTATTCCCTGTAGGGGCAGGCTCGAGTGAAAAGAAGAAACTGCGCTGTGAGGTAATATGTTTGGTCGCCCCACTGTCAAAGTACCAAACATCTGAGTCTACTGCAGACATGCACTGATCATGAGAAGATGGGTCAAAACTGCAGACAGTAGTAAACGCCCATTCTTCTTCCTGCACAAGATTTGCAGACTCTGTTTTTGGTGTAGAGGCCTCTGCAACAACCATTCCAGCCTCTTTCTTCTTTGCCTCTTTAGCAGCCAGTTTTGGACAGTTCTTTATAATATGATCATTTCCTTTACAGTACTTGCAGAACAATTTCTGCTTTTCTGATTTCTTTTCATCTTTATCCTGGTTCTTCGATTGTGCAGCATTTGCAGATTTTTGCTTACTAGTAGAAGAGCTCCATTTTCCTTTGCCCTTTTGACTAGCCAGGAAAGCTTGATCTGCAACACGCATAATGGACCTGTTCTGCCTGGACTGATCTTCCTGCAACAGAACAGAGACTAATTCTTCAAATGACAAGGCATTCGGATTGCCTTTCATCATCAACCGAAGAGTAGAGGCAAAACTCTGATATGAATCAGGAAGACCATTCAGAACGGTCTGCACAAGTGAGCTATCTGGTATAACCTCATCAGCAGAAATCAATTGTTCCTTTAGGTCTTTGATCTTTGTAAGAAAACTGTCCATAGAATCACCTTCATTCATGTGCTCACTCTCCAACTGTTTTCGGAGATAAGCAACACGAGCCTCATTCCTAGCCTGGTACAAAGTGGTAAGTGTATCCCAAGCATCCTTTGCTGTTCTGCAAGAGCGAATGTGAGGAATATTGGCACGTTTGACAGACAAAGCTATCAATGCATGTGCCTGGGCATCTCTGCCATCCCAACGAATCTGCTCTGCAGTAGGTGCAACAGAAACAGCAGCACGAACAGGAATCTGTGGAATATCATCTTCGACACCATCTTCATCAGCTCCAGTACCTCCAGCACCTGTATTTGTAGTACCTGTGGTCGCAGGTGTAAGAGGACGTCTTTCAACACCCTGCACAATGTTCCACAGTCCTTTTGCAACCAGTACATGTCGCATCATATAAGCCCATAATGGGTAGTTGGTACCATCCAACTTATCTTCAACAGCCAACATACGGAATACATCACTGCTTTCAGCCATGGCCGGTGACTAAAATACCTTGATGCAGAAAATTGACTGTATCTCAAAAAGTTGAACAGAACTGCCCAGACGAGTTCTGCTAGACCTGTAGCAAACTTCGAGACGCTTAAACTGGCGAACAGAAACTGGTATATACCTTTGGCACAAAAGGACGAAATAGCTTGCACAAGTGCTGCGATAGTGTGTTCGGAGGCCGAAACGAGCTCAGATCGCGATTTTGGCACCACATAGCAAAGCTGTTTTGATCTCGAAAACACCCTGAGTATGCTCACCAAATTTCGTGCGAATCTGAGACTGCAAACGGAGGAGTGTCGACGGTGCCCTAGAAGAAGCGACGACCTGCTCTGATACCAATTGTTGGAGATAGACGTCTGCGGAAGCACGCGAACAGCACAAGGAAGTAGAAGAAGCTTGGAGCACAAACACACAATACTGAATGTATTACTAGAGAATGTACAAAGATAAGTAGCCCATTAGGGCAATAGGCGTATATACAAGCTGGGGGAAAAAAACCTCCTAAAGAGGGAAAAAAGTGCCCCGGCAGTCCTAGAGTGTTCACACACATCACTACCTAAATATATCAACAACATTGGTGAGAGAACATTGAAGGAGATATGTAGAGATCAATGTGTACTTGGGACACCTAATATATTGAAGCAACATATGATCTATAAATGTGGTGCATGTCAGTTTGGTAAATCACACAGGTTACACTTTACAAAGAAAGGCTATATGCACAAGGACTACTTGGAACTTGTCCACACAGATGTATTGGGACCAAGCAAGGACCGTTCAATTTCAGGCTAAAGGTACTATGTGTCATTTATTGATGATTTTAGTAGGTGGACTATCTTGTATTTCATGAAACATAAGGATGAAGTGTTCAGTTGTTTCAAAAAGTATCTTGCACTTGTGGAAAATCAAACAGGAAAAGTTTAAATATGATAAGGTCAGATGGAGGAGTGAGTACTTCTCCAATGAGTTTGATGCATTTTTGCAGAATAGAGGTATCAACAGAAAGATCACAACTAGATATACTCTGGAGCAAAAATGGAGTAGTAGAGAGGAGGAACAAATTGATTGTGGAAGCAGCTAGATCTATTCTAAATGAAAAGAAGTTGCCTAATTACTTATGGGCAAAGGTTGTGTCTAGTGCCACTTATCTTATTAACAGGTTACATTCTAAGTCCCCCCTATGAGGCATGGAATGGTAGGAGACCATCACTTGAACATTGCAGAATATTTGGTTGTGTTGCTTATGTGCATGTTGCATCTCAAATTAGAGGTACATTAGACCCTAAGGCAGAGAAATGCATCTTCATAGGGTACATGTTTTATAATCCATCCAACAAAGGATTTATGGTGAGTAGAGATGTTGTGTTTGATGAGAATGACTCTTGGTTTGAAAGTGAATGTAGGAAGGTCAAATTTCCATATGACTTGGAAGAAGAATTTCCAAGCCTCACCAAGGAGGAGCCAAGCACATTTGAAGATATCAAATCAGATGGTGATGACACCATCAACTTGGAAGAATTTAGAGCATGGAAATCAAATGACAAGGTCAAGATGAAGAGGTTGGTGGACATAAGTGAGTCATCCAACCAAGCCTTAAGGGGATCACAAAGAGAGAGCAAGAAGCCAATCAGATATGGGTATGATACTTCATTAGTCACTAAGCATTCTATTTATCTTGCTAAGGATTCATCACTTGAAGAACCTTCTTCATATGAAGAAGCAAGTACCAAAGCAAAATGGAAGAAGGCTGTGGCTGAAGAAATAGAAGAAATCCAATAGAATGACACTTGGGAGCTAGTACCCAAAAAAGCATCAATAAAGGTAATTGGTTCTAGGTGGATTTACAAAATCAAAAGGAACTCAGATGGATACATAAACATGTACAAAGCTAGGCTTGTGGCTAAGGGTTTTGCACAAAACCATGGAGTAGACTATGAAGAAACCTTTTCACGAGTGGGTAAGATGCCAACCATCAGAGTATTGGTGAGTGTAGTTGCATCTAGAAATTGGAATATGTATCAAATAGATGTGAAAAATGCTTTTCTCAATGGGTGGATTTTAGAGGAGGTTTACATGGATCAACCTCTTGGCTATGAAGATCCAAGCAAGGTAAATCATGTATGCAAACTAAAGAAAGCCCTTTATGGATTGAAACAGGCACCTAGGGCATGGAACCATAGGCTAACAAACCTATCTTCAAGACCAAGGATTCATGATGAGTAAGGCAGATTCTTCTCTATTTATCAAGAGGAGTAATTCAAAAATGATATATTTAGGTGTATATGTGGATGACATCATTCTTACAGGTAGTGATGCCAATGGTATCAAACAAATCAAAAACCAGATGATGCAGGAGTTTAAGATCAGTCACCTAGGGTTTCTGAAATATACACTAACTTTGGAATCTACATCACTCAAAGGAAATATGTGCACGACATGTTGAAGAAGTTTCACTTAGAGGATGCATAAATAGCTAGCACCCCTATGGAGGTAAATCATAAATTGAGTGCTCATGAAGGTGATTTGCTTGAAGACATTGCAGGTTATCAAAGCATAGTTGGGAGTCTAAACTATGCAACAATAACAAGGATTGACATATGTTATGGGGTAAGTTTTCTGAGCCAATTCATGCATAAACCTAGAGCACCTCACTTGGAAGCTGCTAAAGAATTTTGAAGTACCTCAAAGGTACTCAAAATCAAGGTCTTTACTTCCCATACACATCAGATTTGGACATAAAGTTGTACTCAAATGCAGATTGGGCAGGATGTAAGAATGATAGAAGAAGTACTTCTGGCTATTTATCTTTTGCAGGTGATAAACCCATCTCATGGTCTTCTAAGAAGCAACCAACTATTGCTCAATCTTCAAGAGAGGCTAAATACAGGGGATTCACAAATGCTACACAAGAAGCTGTTTGGATTAGGTTGCTCTACTCAAATTTGGGACTTCACACTCATTCACCAATGATATTTGGTGATAACACTAGTTCTTTGCATCTTGGAGCCCCATTTATCATGGAAGAAGTAAGCATATAGAAGTGCACTATCACTATTTTAGAGAGAAACTTTTGAGCAAAGAAATTCAACTAGCATATGTATCTAGAAATATGAAATGTGCTGATTTGTTAACCAAAGCACTTGATGGTACTAAACTTTGCAGGTTTAAAACCATGATTGGATTATAGGATATTCAATAAGATTGATGAAGCAATGAAAGCCAAGATGTTTTTCTTGAGGGGGAGCTATTGGTGCAAATGTTCAGCCTACACATTTGGCTTAGCATGGAAGATTTTGTGTGGAACTAGCACTTGATGATTCATGTGACCTATAGCTTGTAACTACTTGATCATTTACAATTGTAAAACTTTGGAGAATCTTGTAAAAGCTTATATCTCATGGAGTTAGGAAGAACATTAGCTACGACTTTAAATTGAGGGAATAACTCCTAAATCAGTGGAGTCATTTTTTGTTTGGAGCCAAGCTTGAATTTAAAATTCAAAATTAGAAGAAACTCATATAAAAAGGCTTGTAAAATCTTGCGGGGTAGTGTGCCTCATTCTAAGCTCATTCCTTGATCATTTGTAGAGTTTGCGTATCTCACATCATAGCTCACTTAGTTCATCATCATTGAGCATCATTACAATGCCAATGACTTTGTACAATCATATTCTATGATACATATAGCTCATTGAACATCTCTATCTACTTCTCTGCTATGATTACTTAGAACAGTCAACTTCTTTTGGTCATATCTCAGTGAATACTCAACCATTCTACATAATTTTTGGCTTCTTGGAACTAGCTTGATATTTACTTTGTATTTTCAAAATTTCAAGGCATTTTGTTCAGGCATTTGGGAGAAATCATCATCGAAATGCTCACTAGTCATCTATTGGTTGCTCCCTAAAAAGTCGGGGGTAAGAACTAATTTGCTAAATTTATTTCTTATAGCATAGTTGATCATTTTAAATGATTCCACTTGCAATCATTAGCTATCTGAGCTAATTGAATTCCCTCAAGAAGAATTTTGTCAATTGTTATTGTACTGTGATCTTTGAGTAAAAAGCGAGCAGGTGTGTGGACTAAAATAACAAGTTTTCAACACTAGCTATTCTTAAACTAGCCTGTTTTGAATTAATTGTTTCAAGCATCATTTGCAAAGAAGTACATAGGTACTTTCTTGGTGTCACTTGCAAGCTAAAAGGGCCTACTTTATAACTCTAAAGTGTATCAGGGTTGGTTGAAATCAGGTTTTAGTAGTACCACCTCACTTCCTTGAGGTATCCATCCATCTCTTCTAAGAGATCAGTCTAGGTAGAACAGGTCTATTATGCATGTTGCAGATCAAGCTTTCCTGGCTAGTCAGAAGGGCAAGAGAAAATGGAGCTCTTCTACTAGTAAGTAGAAATCTACAAATGCTGCACATTTGAACAAGGAAGAGAAAGATGAGAAGAAATCATAAAAGTAGAAATTGTTTTGCAAATACTATAACACCTTCTTTTGGGAACTATCTTTACTTCGTGACTTTCATCGATGATTTTTTGAGGCATTCATGGGTATATCCATTGAAGGCACACTCCGAAGTGTTTATGTGCTTCAAATAGTTTCTGGTTTTGGCTGAAAATCTATCAGCATGTAAAATGGGCATCCTCTGTTTAGATTGAGGGGGGGAATATATGTCTTCTGACTTTAATGCATTTTTGGTTCAACATGGGATAAAACATTAGTGTACAGTGTAGTATACACCTCAATAGAATGGGGTTGTTGAACGGAAGAAGAGGTCACTCATGGAGATGTCAAGATGTATGGTCAAGAGTGAGGCTTTACCACACAATTTCTGGCTTGAGGCTATCATGTGTGTAGCATATGTACTTAACACGTGTCCCACTAAAGTGCTGCAACCTATCAATCCATATGAGGTTTGGCATGGTCAAAAGCCATCTGGTGCTCATCTATGTGTTTTTGGTTGTTTGGCATATGCATTAGTGCCTGAACAACATCGCAGAAAATTGGATGATAAAGCAGTAAAATGTATTTTTGTTGGTTACAGTTCTGAAAGCAAAGGCTATCGTCTGTATCATCCACAGACTAAATGCATTCTGGTTAGTGGTGATGTTGTTTTTGTGGAAGATGCTATTCAACCCTTTCTTGTACTAAGGAGACATTTGTTAACTCCAAAGACATGTATGATACTTTGCTTCCTCTTTCTACAGGTGGATAGTCTAGTGCTGGTCCTAATGAGGCAACTTCTCAACCTTTGCAGGTTTCATGTGATGATGCAGATCATTATCCATTTCTAATGCAGATTTACATGATGCACTTATTGATGAGGGAGCTGATATTGAGCAGGCAAAAACTATGCCAAAATGGCTCATGCAGACTTTGCGTGACAGCAAATTAGATGCACCTCTGTCATATCGTACTCCATCAGCCTCTCATAGTGCCTCTTTTTGCATCAGATTGCTATGCTATGGCTGCATCTAGTCTCTATGATGAGAATGAGCGCGTTTCATTTGAAGAAGCACAAAATTTAGAGCATTGGATGGCTGTTATGCAATCTGAATATGATGCTATAACGAAGAATGGTACTTGGTCTTTATGCGACTTGCCTCCTGGCAAGAAGGCCATTGGCACAAAGTGGGTATACAAGCTGAAGCGTAAACCTGATGAAACAGTTGACAAGTATAAGACTAGGCTTGTTGCAAAGGGTTATGCGTGCTGGTGCAAATGTTCAAGCCTACACATTTGGCTTAGCATGGAAGACATTGTGTGGAACTAGCACCTTATGATTCATGTGAACTATAGCTTGTAACTACTTGATCATTTACCATTGTAAAACATTAATTCCTTGGAGAATCTTGTAAAAGCTTAAAACTCGTGGAGTTAGGAAGAACATTAGCTACGACTTCAAATTGAGGGAATAACTCCAAAACTAGTGGAGTCACTTTGATTGAAGCCAAAGTTTGAATTCAAATTTAAAACTTAGAAGAAACCTATATAAAATGCCTTGTAAAATCTCATGGGGTAGTGTGCCTCATTCAAAGCTCTCTCCTTGATCATTTGTAGAATTTGAGTAGCTCATATCATAGATCACTCATTATATCATCATTGAGCATCATTACAATGCCAATGACTCTATACAATTATGTTCTATAATAAATATAGTTCATTGAACATCTTTGTCTATTTCCCTGCTATGACTACTCAAAATAGTCAACTTCTTCTAGTCATATCTCAGTGAATACTCAACCATTTTAGATAACCTTTGGGTTATTGGAACCAGCTTGAAGTCTATTTTGTGGTATCAAAATTTCAAGGCATTTGGTTTAGGCATCTATGAGAAATCATCTTTGATTGCTCATTGGTCATCTACTAGTTGTTTCCTAAAAAGTTGGGTGTAAGATCTAATTTGCTAATGTTATTTCTTAGAGCATAGTTGATCATTTCAAATGATTCCACTTGCAATAATTAGCTATCTAATTTAATTGAATTCCCTCAAAAAGAATTTTGTCAATTGTGTCAGAGTTAGACATCTGTGGAAGCATGCGAACAACACAAGGAAGAAGAAGAAGCTTGGAGCTCAACACACAATACCAAATGTATTACCATTAGCATGTACAAAGATAAGAAGCCCATTAAGGCAATAGGCATATAAACAAGCCGAGAGAAAAAAACCTGCTAAAGAGGGAAAAAAGTGCCACGATGGTCCTAGTGTGTTCACACACATCACTACCTAAGTATATCAACAAATCCCCCCGGGAGTGATGCGGTGAACAAGAAGCTAGCACTCATGTATAAGGAAGTGCCAAGCTATGTGGAAATCACTCCACAAAAGGAAGTAAGCCCAAAGCTTTGCGGAAAGCTTCAAATTTCTCCCTAGGTAGAGCCTTTGTGAAAAGGTCTGCAATGTTCTCTTGCATGGGCACATATGCCAAACTAATCTCCCCAACAGAGAATCTCTCCCTGGCATAATGATAATGCACCTCAATGTGTTTAGTACGAGCATGGAACAAAGGGTTCCTTGCAACTGCCAATGCACTCTAACTGTTAGTGAAGATGGTGGTGGCAAAAGATTGACCAACACACAAATTAGCCATAAGGTGTCTGAGCCACACACACTCAATAGTTACTGTGAAAGCTGCCCTATACTCAGCCTCACAATTGGAAGTGGCCACAGTAGGCTGCTTCTTGCTCAACCAAGATATACATGAGCTAGCAAGCATGAAGCGAAATCCACTAGTGGACATACGAGTGTCATAGCAACCAGCCTAATCAGAGTCCGAAAAAGCATGCAAATCTGGCGGTAGTGATCCCCCCTTGGGATAAAACAAGCCAAGTAGCTGAGTACCACTCAAGTAGCGAAAGATGCGCTTAACTGCCTGCCAATGTTTATCTCCTGGGCAATGCATAAACTGCTCATCTGTGAGATAGAAAACTAAATATCTCCCTGAGTAATGCATAAAAAAATGTCCAAATAATGATGCAAATGTCCCAAATCAAACATCTCAAATGAGGCATGTAAATCAGCCTTGGAGTCAACAATATGCATGTCATGAGGACAAGTGAGCAGCATATCATCAACATATACCACAATGATCAGAAGCACATCATTAGCATGATTAACATATAAGGTGTTTTCAGTTGGACTGTTCTCAAAACCATGTGCAAGTAGATAGGCATGTATCTTTTCATACCAAGCACGTGGTGCTTGCTTTAAACGATATAATGCCTCTTTAACCTGCACACCTGGTTTTCATGCCCTTTCTACACAAATCCATGGGGCTGAAAAACATACACTTCTTCATGCACATCACCATTCAGAAATGTAGTTTTAATGTGCAACTGATGTACATTCCAACCATGATGAGCCGCAAGTGCACAGATGCTACGAACAGCAGTCATTCCGCAAGTAGGAGCAAAGGTTTCATCAAAATCAATGCCTCTTTCCTATGCATAAACCTTTTCAACAAGCCTAGCCTTATATCTGTCAATTGTACCATCACGTTTATGCTTTAGCTTGTATACCCACTTTGTACCCATGGCCTTCTTGCCAAGAGGCAAGTCACATAAAGACCAAGTACCATTCTTCATTATAGCATCATATTCAGATTGCATAGCAGCCATCCAATTTTTTGAATTTTGTGCTTCATCAAACGAAACAGACTAAGTCTCATCAGAGAGACTAGATGCAGCCATAGCATAGCAATCTAATGCAAAAGAGGCACTATGAGAGCTTGATCAAGTACGATATGACAGAGGTGCATCTAATTTGCTATCATGCAAAGTCTTCACCAACCATTTTGGCATTGTTTTTGCCTCCTCAATATCAGCTCTTTCATCAACAAGTGCATCATGTAAATCTGCATAAAAAATGGGATGATCTGCATCATCACATGAAACCTACAAAGGCTGAGAAGTTGCCTCATTAGGACCAACACTAGGCTATCCACCTGTAGAAAGAGGTAGAAAAGTATCATACATGTCTTTGGAGCTAACGGATGTCTCCTTAGTACATGAAAGCAATGGCTGAATAGCATCTTCCACAAAAACAACATCACAAATAACCAGAATGCGTTTAGTCCGTGGATGATACAGACGATAGTCTTTACTTTCAGAACTGTACCCAACAAAAATACATTTTACTGCTTTATCATCTAATTTTCTGCGATGTTGTTCAGGCACTAATGCATATGTCAAACAACCAAAAACACGCAGATGAGCAACAGATGGCTTGCGATCATGCCAAGCCTCATATGGAGTGATAGACTGTAGCGCTTTAGTGGGACACCTTTTAAGTACATATGTTGCACACATGATAGCCTCAAGCTAGAAACTATGTGGTAAAGCCTGACTCTTGACCATATACCTTGCTATCTCCATGAGTGATCTATTCTTCCATTCAGCAACTCCATTTGGTTGAGGTGTATATGACACTATACACTCGTGTTTTACCCCACATTCAGCCAGAAATGCATTAAAATCAAAAAGACATATATCTCCCCCGATCAGAATGGGGGGTGCCCATTTTACATGCTGACAAATTTTCAGCCAAAACAAAAAACTGTTTGAAGCAGATGAAGACTTTGGACTTTTCTTTCAATGGATATACCCATGCATGCCTAGAAAAATCATCAATGAAAGTCACAAAGTAAAGATAATTTCGAAAAGAAGGTGTCTGCATAGAACCACATACATCACTATGTACAAGCTTCAATTTCTGAGTAGGCCAAACTGAACCATCTTTTGGAAATGAGGAACGTTGCATTTTGCCCAAAATACAGCCTTCAAAAACATGTTTTCTAGGTGCCTCAAGTTTGGGCAAGGAGGACACCATTTCAGATTTCTACAGGCATAATAAACTAGAAAAATTCAAATGACCAAAGTGTGCATGCCAAGGCTTTGCATCTGACATAGCGTGCGAATTGTGTACTACACATGGTGAATCATTCAGAGATCTTTCATAGTCTATGAGATTATACGGCCTAGGACATAAAATGCCAGATGCAATAATCACATCACCATTTGATAGATCATGAACTGTACAACTGTCATCAACAAATTTTACAACCAAGCTAATCTTGGCTAAAGTTGAAACTGATAACAGATTCTTCTTGATCCCTGACAAAAATAAAGCATCGGACAAAGTGAAAGAACTACCATTAGCAGTAGTCAAAATGATCTTACCAACTCCCATGATAGGATAAGAGGAGTTGTTGGCGCATGTGACAGTATTCCCTGTAGGGAGAGGCTCGAGTGAAGTGAAGAATATACACTGCGAGGTAATATGTTTGGTCACCCCACTATCAAAGTACCAAACATTGAGTCAACTATAGACATGCATTGCTCATGCGAAGATGGGTCAAAGTTGCAAACAATAGTAAATGCCCATTCTTCTTCATGCACAAGATTAGCAGACTCTGTTTTTGGTGTAGAGGCCTCTGCAACAACCACTCTAGCCTCTTTCTTCTTTGTCTCTTTAGCAGCCAGTTTTGGATAGTTCTTTATGATATGATTATTTCCTTTACAATACTTGCAAAACAATTTTGCTTTTCTGATTTCTTTTCATCTTTGTCTTCCCTCTTTGATTGTGGAGAATTAGCATGTTTTTGCTTACTAGTCGGAGAGCTCCATTTTCCTTTTCCCTTCTGACTAGCCAGGAAAGCTTGATCTGCAATACACATAATGGACCTATTGTGCCTGGACTAATCAGCCTGCAATAGAATAGAGACTAACTCCTCAAATGAAAAGACATTTGGATTGCCTTTCATCATCAACAGAAGAGTAGAAGCAAAACTCTCATATGAATCAAGAAGACGATTCAAAACAGTCTACACAAGTTAGCTATCTGGTATAACCTCATCAGCAGAAATCAACTATTCCTTCAAGTCTTTGATACTTGTTAGAAGACTGTCCATAGAATCACCTTCATTCATGTGCTCACTCTCCAATTATTTTGGGAGGTAAGCAACACGAGCCTCATTCCTAGCTTGGTACAATGTGGTAAGTGTATCCCAAGCATCCTTAGCTATTTTGCAAGAGCGAATGTGAGGAATAATGGCATGTTTGATAGACAAGGCTATCAATGCATGTGCTTGGGCATGTCTACCATCCCAACGAATTTGGTTTACAGTAGGTGCAGCAGTAACTGTAGCACCAACAAGAATATGCAGAATATCATCATCTTCAACACCTTCTACATCAGCTTCAGTACCTGGAGTTGTAATAGTTGCAGGCGTAGTAGGACATTTTTCAACACCCTGCACAATGTTCCACAATCCTTTTGCAACCAATACATGTCACATCATATAAGCCCATAGCTGTTAGTTGGTACCATCCAACTTATCCTCAACAGCCAACATACGGAATACATCACTGCTTTCAACCATGGCCAGTGACTAAAATACCTTGATGCAAAAAATTGACTGTATCTCAAAACATTGAACAGAACTGCCCATAGGAATTCTGCTAAACCTATAGCAGCCTTTGAGACGCTTATATTGGCGAACCGAAACTGGTATATACCTTTGGCACAAAAAGATGAAATAGCCTACACAAGCACTGTGATAGTGCATTCGAAGGTCGAAACGAGCTCAGATCGAGATTTCGGCACCACACAACAAAGCTGTTTTGATCTCAGAAACATGCTGAGTTTGCTCACCAAAATTCATGCGATTTTGAGATTGCAATAGGAGAGGTGTCGATGACACCCTAGATGAAGCGACAACCTGCTTTGATACCAATTGTTGGAGTTAGACGTCTGCGAAAGCATGCAAACAACACAAGGAAGAAGAAGAAGCTTGGAGCTCAACACACAATACCGAATGTATTACCACTAGAATGTACAAAGATAAGTAGCCCATTAGGGCAATAGGCGTATATACAAGCCGGGGGAAAGAAACCTCCTAAGGAGGGAAAAAAGTGCCCCCATAGTCCTAATGTGTTCACACACATCAGTACCTAAATATATCAACAAATTCTTACTGTACTGTGAACAAGAAGTTTGAATATGAAGGTGCTACTTCTCAAGCTAACTATGCAGGGAGAGGTAGGAATTCAAGAGGAAGGGGCAAAGGAGGTAAGCAAGGTAGGGGGAGACCTTTCAACTCTTCCCCATGCAATATATGTGGACTGTCTAATCACACACAAAATGAGTGCTATAGGAACTTCAAGAACTAGAGAGGAAGAGGATTCCAAAGAGGTGGCTACTCACAATCAAGAGGCAGATTCAATCATAATCAAGGTTACAACCATGGCTACAACAACAATTACAACAACAATTATCAAGGAGGATACAAATCAAGAAAAGATTTTAACATCTATACAGAGGATCAAGTTGATTCTCTTCTCATTATGAACATGACTTCAAAACAGGTATGAATAATGAGCACCTCTTCTATATTGACTCAAATTGTTCAAATCATGTAGTAGGCAATATAGCTCTCCTTTTTTATCTTGAAGAGCCCAAGGGAAAGCACCAAGTGCGGACAGGTGATGATACCAAGCGCTTAGTTGTCAAGGTAGGAAATGTCAAAACTTCTGATGGGAATAGTAATGTGTTGAGCAGAGTTCTTTATGTACCTACTATCACAAAGAGTTTGATGAGTGTTTGGAAACATAGTGGAAAAGGGTTTGTAGGTTAGGTTCAATAAATTTGGAGCCTTTGTGGAGGACCCCCAACACGGATTCAGGAGAATTGTAAAGGGAGAGAAAATAGGTAGATTGTTTACATTTGAGCTTGAGGATACTAGAAACATTGCACTTATATAATTATAAGGATTAGACATTGTCTGAGTTAAAGATATGGCACAAAAGACTAGGACACATTGGTGAAAGAACATTGAAGTAGATATGTAGAGATCAATGTGTACCTGGGATACCTAATGTATCCAAGCAACATATGATCTATAAATGTGGTGCATGTCAGTTTTATAAATCACAGAGGTTACCCTTTACAAAGAAAGGCTATATGCATGAGGATTATTTCGAACTTGTCCACACAGATGTGTGGTGACCAAGCAAGGACCCTTCAATTTCAGGCTCATAGTACTATGTGTGATTCATTGATGATTTCAGTATATGGACTATCTTGCATTTCATGAAAAATAAGGATGAAGTGTTCCGTTGTTTCAAAAAGTATCTTGCACTTGTGGAAAATCAAAAGGGAAGAGTTTAAAGAGGATAAGGTCAGATGTAGGAGATGAGTACTTCTCCAATGAGTTTGATGCATTTTTGCAGGATAGAGGTATCAAGAGAGAGATCACAACTAGATATACTCTTGAGCAAAATGGAGTAGCAAAGAGGAGAAATAGATTGATTGTGGAAGCAGCTAGATCTATGCTAAAGGAAACGAAGTTGCCTATTAGCTGTGGGTAGAGGTTGTTTCTACTACCACTTATCTTATTAATAGGTTACCTTCTAAGTCCCTTGATGGATGGACCCCTATGAGGCATGGAATGGTAGGAGACCATCAATTGCAAAATATTTGGTTGTGTTGCTTATGTGCATGTTCCATCTCAAATCAGAGGTAAGTTCGACCCTAAGGTAGAGAAATGCATGTTCATAGGGTATGATATAAATAAAAAGGGGTAAATGTTTTATAATCCATCCAACAAAGGATTTATCGTCAGTAGAAATGTTGTGTTTGATGGGAATGACTCTTTGTTTGAAAATGAATGCAAGAAGGTCAAATTTCCATATGACTTGGAAGAAGAATTTCCAAGCCTCACCAAGGAGGAGCCAAGCACAATTGAAGACATCAAATTAGATGATGAGGACACCATCAACTTGGAAGAGATTAGAGCATGGAAATCAAAAGGCAAGGTCAAGATGAAGAGGTTGGAAGACATACCTGAGTCATCCAACCAAGCCATAAGGAGATCACAAAGAGAGAGTAAGAAACCAATCAGATATGGGTATGATACTTCATTAGTCACTAAGCATTGTATTTATCTTGCTAAGGATTCGTCACTTGAAGAACCTTCTTCATATGAAGAAGCAAGTACTAAAGCAGAATGGAAGGAGGCTATGGATGAAGAAATAGAAGCACTCCAAGAGAATGAAACTTGGGAGCTATGATGGAGAGTAATAATATCCAAAAGAACAAGCTACTCTTGAAGTTAGAGCACCTCTATATCAAGTGTAACTCAAAACCTTCACCAATATGGAGGATCAATACTTAATTTCCAAAATCTTAAACAAATTGTGAAGAAGGTGACTACACAGAAAGTCTACTGCACATAACTCACTCATTGACTTATCAAATGTGTAAAGTTTTTTATAAAACTTTGCACAAGGTGTTGCCTATAGTTTACAAACCTCATCCAATTTAAATCATTCCAAAAGACTTAGTAGGTCTTGAGAAATGATCTTAACAAGTCACCTATGTCTAAAAATGTAGTTCTTTACAGTCGATATTGACACCTGCAACTTCTAAAGTATGGTTGTCTCAAACTAGAACCCGTTTATGCAAATGCTTCTAGCCATAGATGGCTGACCTTGCAACTTATATTTTGACTCCTCATTTGTGCAAAAATTTACACTGTGCACTGAGAAGTGATCAATTCTTTGATCATCGAGATTGGGCCTGTTTTAGAAGACACTCAACACTTCTTCACATATGAATGTTCCTACTCATAATTCTCACAGACTGTTTACAATTAAAAGCTGAAAACTTGTACAGAGGTCAATCAACTATAGACTTAGACTTTTACAAAAGCATTTCACAAAAGATTCAACAAAGAAGAAGAACTCTCAGAAATAGTGGGTGCAACTTTTCTTCATTTCTGGAAAACTTTACATCTAAGTGATGAGAGAGATCTTACTCACTTCTAAAGTGTCTAATGATCATACAACTTCTAATTTCTCTATTCACATGCTCTCTCATATTTGCCCCGACATTTTCCTTGTATATATAGGCAAATATGTACAATCTCATAACCATACAAAAGTATAAGTGAGCTATCTCCAAATTAATGTACATATGTATACACATCTTCATTCTCTAAACATATAGTTTCTTCATGCTTCATGACTTGATCTTTTCTTCAATCCTTGACTTCAAAACTTCATCAAAACTTCAATTGTTGATTGCCTTGTACCAACAGCTCCCCCTCAATCATCAATTGAGGTTTTCTTTATCTTCTTTATACCTGCCATGTCCTTGAATCTTTGTAGCTTTGGTCCATCCAAGCTTTTGGTTAGCATATCAACTATCTGATCTTTTGTTGAAGTATGTATTACTTCAATCTCTTTATCCATCACCTCCTCTCTTAGAAAGTGATACTGAATCTCAATGTGTTTAGTCCTGGCATGAAAAACAGGATTAGTAGCTAAATACAATGAACTCATGTTATCTGCATGAATAGTAGGTGTACTGTGGATGATGTCAAAACTCTTCATAAGAGTCTTAAGCCATATCACTTCCTTTGCAGCTTCAACCATACCTTTGTACTCAGCCTCTATAGATGATAAAGCAACTGTGTGTTGATTCTTTGAACACCATGAAATTAACTTATCTCCCACATAACACAAGTATCCATAAGTTGATCCTCTATCATCAGGATTACCTGCTCAATCTGTATCACTATAAATCTTCATGTTTGTATCTGATGTAAAACCATTATACAAACCTTCTTTGAGTGTACCCTTAATGTACCTCAACACTCTTTGTCCTGCAACCCAATGTTCTTTCCTAGGGCAATGCATGAATTCAGACAATACTCCAACTGCATATGACAAATCATGCCTAGTTAATGTAGCATAGATCAGACTACCAACCAAACTTTGATATAGCTTCATGTCCTTGAACTCTTCTCCTCCATATCTACTCAATTTGTGATTCACCTCCATTTGAGTAGGTGCTACCCTGTAATCATCCATTTTAAACTTGATCAACAAGTTTTTCAAATACCTTTCTTGAGTTACATACACTCCATGTTGAGTGTATGAGATCTCCATGCCCAAGAAATATGACAAGTCTCCCAAGTCGCTAATCTTGAATTCTTTCTCCATTTGCTTCTTTAGGCTTTGAATGCCTTTCTCATCTGTACCTGTAAGAATTATATCATCAACATATATGCACATGTAAATGAACCCATCATCACTTGCTTTAACAAGCAAGCTACTATCTACTTTAGATACATGAAAACCAAGTTCCTTCAAGAACTTCACTAGTCTATAATTCCATGCCCTTGGGGCGTGCTTCAAACCCTACAAAGCTCTCTTGAGCTTACATACATAATCTGGATACCTTTCATCTTTGAATCCTTGTGGTTGCTCCATGAAAACATCATCTAAAATATAATCATTTAGAAAAGCATTCTTCACATCTAGTTGACATAATTTCCAACCTTTACATGTAGCAATAGCTATGAGTGTCCTGATGGTTGTCATCTTTGCCACAAGACTATAGGTCTCATCATAATCTATACCATATGTCTGAGCAAAACCTTTAACAACAAGTCTAGCTTTATACCTAGACAACCTTCCATCTGCAAACCTCTTTGTCTTATAGACCCATTTGCATCCAGTGATCCTCTGAATATTTGGTTTAGGAACCAAATCCCATGTCTGATTCTCCATCAATGCATCATACTATTCCTGCATAGCTTTCTCCTAATTTTCCTTACCTTTTGCCTCTTCAGATGTAGAAGGGTCTCATCTGCCTTTATCATATAAGCATAATCTTTGGTAGCTAAAAAGGAAGTGTCATAACTATACCTTGTAGGTTGCCATTTGTGTCTTGATGACCTTCAGAGTTCTCCACTCCTTGAGGTTTCTGGTTCATCACATTTTGGATCAAACCTTGGCACTTCTTCAACTTCAAACATGTACATTTTTCTCCTCTTCATCAAATATCTGAACCTTTGATTTACCTTTCTTTTGATTCACAATTTCTTCATCACCTGCATAAATATTGATTGTACCTGCATACCAAGTACCTTGCTCATCAAATGTAACATCCTTTGACACAAGGAATTGTTTTGTGGATGGACTCCACAACCTATATCCCATCTGCTTATTATCATATCCAATGAACACATATTTTTCAACTTTAGGTTCCAATTTATGCCTCAATTGAGATGGCACATATGCATATGCCAAACATCCAAATACTTTGCAATGATCTAGAGTAGGTCTCTTACCCCACCATGCCTCATATGGTGTCATACCCTGCAAAGTTTTACATGGTAATCTATTGACCAAATATGTGGCTGTATTTATAGCCTCAGCCCACAAATAATTTGGGCAATTTTTCTCCTTCATCATGGATCTTGCAAACTCAACAAGAGTTCTATTCCTCCTTTCTGCTACACCATTTTATTGAGGAGAGTACCTGCAAGTAATTTCCCTTTTTATACCTGCATTCCACAAGTAATAACTGAAATCATTAGAAAAATACTCTCCCCCTCCATCTGACCTTAGTCTCTTCAACTTTTGACATGTAATTCTCTCTGCATAAGCATGATAATGTTTGAATGTATTGAATACCTCTGACTTATCTTTGATCACATAGATAGTGATCCATCTGGTAGCATATAAATCACATAATACCTTGAACCATTGATACTGAAATCCTTTGATGGTCCCCACACATCTATGTGTACCAACTCAAGCTTCTCTGAATACATAAAACCATGCTTGGAATAAGATTTCTTATGAGCCTTACCTAATTGACATGCCTCACATCTCTATGTCATATGTTGACCTGCAACATTAGGAAATCCAAGCACTGAACCATTGTTATCCATATCTTTAATACCTCTTTCATTAAATATCCAAGCCTTTTGTGCCAAAGATCTAACTCTGAGATCTTATGTCCTCCATAGGTGTACAAGGCATGACCAATGTTACCTTGAATCTTCAATGTGAAGAGTCTTCCTTCTTCCTTCCCTGAAACAATTTGTTTATACCCATTGCTAGGGTCTTCCACAAAAACTCCTTCATTAGTGAACCTAACTTCATAACCTTTTTCAACGATTTGTCCTACACTTATCAGATTCTTTGGAATTGTAGGAACATACAAAACCTTACTCAAGAGAGTACTTCCATCCTTGGCCTTCACTGATCCAATTGACTTCACATTGTGCTTTGTATTGTCACCTGTTTGAACTACATGATTAGTTACCTTATTATCCAAATTAGTCATCAAAGTGTTGCCACTCAGGTGATTGCTACACTGAGTCAATGTAGAAGACTCTTTGGTCCACTTTTCCTTTCACAAGTTGCATTCATTATCAATGTTGAATCCTCCTTCTGATCTGAAGCATAATTGTAGTAGGTATTGTTGTATTGTTGACTTTGGAATCCTCTACCTACATTTCTTCCAAAGTAGCTTCTACTACCTCTACCTCTGAAATTACCTCTTTGATTTCTGCCACCTCTTCCTCTTGAATTAAAGTTCTGATTATATCCACCATTATTCTGAGTATTATGCCAACAATCATTAGCTAAATGATTTGTCTTACCACAAATCCAACAAGCTTTGCCTCCATCTTTATTACTTCTACCTCTTCCTCTACCTTTGCCACCTCCTCTTCCTCTTAGGAAGTTAGCTTGGCTAGTTGTACCTTCATCTTCATTTTCTTGTTGCTTCCCTTTGCTATTCTTCTTCTTATCCTTTGAATACATTGCTTGACCTGCACTTTTATCACTTTCACCTTTGACATCCTGCTCAAAGGTTAACATATGCCCTAGCAACTGATTTAAATCAGGAGTAAAATGATCTAGTGAAAATTCAATAGACAAAATGAATGGCTTCTATTTGTCATCACCTCTCAAACCTGTAAGGATTTGGCTTACCGATTTATCCTCCTCAATATCTTCATCAATTGCTCCTAATGCATCTGCAATGTCCTTCATTCTTGTTACATAATCTGAGATGGATTGAGAGGCCTTCTTCTTGAATGTGGTAAATTCTGCCCACAAGGATGCCTTCGTTGACTTTGTGGTGTTTTGGAAATGCTCCTCCAAAGCATTCCATATATCACTTGCACTTTCAAGACCTCTAATGTGAGGTAGCAAGTAGTCATTAACTGCCATGTAGATAATGCTCCTGGCTTTGATGGAGAGTGTTAATCTCCAAAAGAACAACCTACTCTTGAATTTAGAACACCTCTATATCAAGAGTAAGTCAAAACCTTTACTAAATTAGAGGTCCAATCTCCAAATTATCAAATTTGAGAAAATCTGTGAAGAAGATGAAACACAGAAAAAGTCTGCTGCAGAATTTCTTCACATTGACTTATCAAACGTGTAAAGTTTTTTATGAAACTTTGTACGAATCATCTCCTAGAGATTGCGCATCACCTCCAAGTTGAATTACTTCAAAAGCTTTAGTATAACTTGAGAAATTGACTTCACAAGTTACCTATGTCTGAATCTGCACTTCTGAGAAGTCGATTTAGACACCCCTAACTTCTTAACTTTGGTTCTCACAATGTCGAACCCGTTTTACCAAATCCTTTTGACTGAAGATAGCTTATCTCTCAACTTAAATTTTGAGCTATCATATGTGTAAAACTTTACACTGTGCACTGAGCACTACTCATTTCTTTGGACTCAAAATGTGCGCCTGTTTTAGAGAGCTGTGAACACTCAACACATGTGAATGTTCCTACCAGCAATTCTCTTCACCTGTTTACAATTAGACTCTAAAATTCAAACCACAGACTCATTAACTAACAACTTAGATATCCTCAAAAGGATTTCACAAATGATCTACCACAAACGGAGTAGACGCAGAAACATCGGGCGCAACATTTTCTTCATTTCACGAGAAGACTACAACTGAAAAATGAGAGAGACTTCAACTACTTTCTCATCAGTCTATTGACATTTTCAATCACAAATTTCTCTATTCCTATGCTCATACATAGTCTCTCTTGTCTTCTCTCTATATCCCGACATTTTCCAAAAGTATTTATAGACATCTATATACAAACTTCTCATCAAAACATAAGTATATGTAACCTATGTCATAACTAATGTACATATGTGTACATGTCCTTCACTCTTGTGAATGTATACATTTTCTTTACTCCAAATCTTCAATTGGTGATTGATCTGCACCAACAGCTCCCCCTCAATCATCAATTGAGGTTTTCTCCTTTCTTCTTTATACCTGCCATGTCTTTAAACTTCTGTAGCTTTGGTCCATCCAAGCTCTTTGTAAGCATATCAGCTATCTGATCTTTTGTTGAAGTATGTATGACTTCAATCTCCTTATCCATCACTTTCTCTCTTAGAAAGTGATACTGAATCTCAATGTGTTTGGTCCTGGCATGAAAAACAGGATTAGCAGCTAAATACAATGAACTCATGTTATCTCCATATATAATTGGTACCCCATGCATAATGTCAAGACTCTTCATCAATGTCTTGACCCAAATTACTTCCTTTGCAGCTTCAACCATGCCTTTATACTCTGCTTCTGTAGAAGATAAAGCAACTGTATGTTGCTTCTTGGAACACCATGAGATAAGTTTATCTCCCACATAACACATATATCCAAATGTAGACCTTCTATCATCTGGATTACCTGCCCAATCTGCATCACTATAAATTTTGATATTTGTATCTGAGGTAAACCCATAATACAAACCTTCATTGAGTGTACCCTTAATGTACCTCAACACCCTTTGTCCTGCAATCCAATGTTCTTTCCTTGGGCAATGCATAAATTGAGATAAAACCCCTACTGCATATGATAAATCAGGTCTAGTTAGAGTAGCATAGATAAGGCTACCAACCAAACTCTGATATTGTCTCATGTCCTTGAATTCTTCACCTCCATACTTACTCAATTTGTGATTCACCTCCATTGGTGTAGGTGCTACCCTGCAATCATCCATTTTAAACTTGATTAACAAGTTCTTCAAATACCTTTCTTGGGTCACAAATACTCCATGTTGAGTATATGTAATCTCCATGCCCAAGAAGTATGATAAGTCTCCCAAGTCACTTATCTTGAACTCCTTTTCCATTTGCCTCTTGAGCCTTTGTATTCCTTCTTCATCTGTACCTGTAAGAATTATATCATCAACATATATGCACATGTATATGAAACCATTTTCACTTGCTTTGACAAGCAAGCTACTATCTGCTTTAGACACCTGAAAACCAAGTTCTTTTAGAAACTTCACAAGTCTATAGTTCCATGCCCTTGGGGCCTGCTTCAAGCCATACAAAGCTCTCTTGAGCTTGCACACATGATCTGGATACCTTTTATCTCTGAACCCTTGAGGTTGCTCCATGAATACATCATCTGAAATGTAACCATTCAAAAAAGCATTCTTCACATCAAGTTGACATAGCTTCCAACCTTTACATGCAGCAATAGCAATAAGTGTCCTTATGGTTGTCATCTTTGCCACAGGACTATAGGTCTCATCATAATCAATACCATATGTCTGAGCAAAGCCTTTGACAACAAGTCTAGCTTTGTATCTAGACACACTTCCATCTGCAAACCTTTTTGTCTTGTAGACCCACTTGCATCCAATAATCTTCTGACTATTTGGTTTTGGAACCAAATCCCAAGTTTGATTCTCCAATAGTGCATCATACTCTTCCTGCATAGCACTCTCCCATTTTTCCTTACCTTTTGCCTCTTCATATGTAGAAGGGTCTTCATCTGTATTCACCATGTAAGCATAATCTTTTGTGGCTAGAAATGAAGTATCATAACTATACCTTGTAGGTTGCCACCTATTTCTTGTTGACCTTCTGAGTTCTCCACTCCTTGAGGTTTCTGGCTCTTCACATTCAGGATCAAATCTTGGTGTCTCTTCCACTTCAACCTGCACTTCATTATTCTCTTGCTCATCAAATATCTGAACTTTTGATTTACCTTTTCTTTGACTCACTTCTTCTTCATCACCTGTATTGATGTTGATTGTACCTGCATACCAAGTGTTTTGTTCATCAAATGTAACATCTTTAGAAACCATAAATTGTTTTGTTGATGGACTCCACAATCTATAGCCCATCTGCTTGTCATCATAGCCAATGAAAACATACTTTTCAGCTTTAGGCTCCAACTTGTGCCTTAATTGTGATGGCACATATGCATATGCCACACACCCAAAAACTCTGCAATGATCCAAGGTAGGTCTTTTACCCCACCAAGCCTCATATGGTGTCATACCCTGCAAGGCTTTACATGGTAGCCTATTGACCAAGTAAGTGGCTGTATTTACAGCCTCAGCCCACAAATAATTAGGGCAATTTTTCTCCTTCATCATGGATCTTGCAAATTCAACAATTGTTCTATTTCTCCTTTCTGCAACACCATTTTGTTGAGGAGAGTACCTGCAAGTAACTTCCCTTTTTATACCTGCATTCCATAAGTAATCACTGAACTCATTTGAAAAATACTCTCCCCCTCCATCTGACCTTAGTCTTTTCAACTTATGACCTGTAATTCTTTCTGCATATGCATGATAGTGTTTAAATGTATTAAACACTTCTGACTTATCTTTGATCACATAGATAGTGATCCACCTAGTAGCATCATCAACATAAATCACATAATACCTTGATCCATTTATACTGAAATCTTTTGATGGTCCCCACACATCTGTGTGTACCAACTCAAGCTTCTCTGAATACATAAAACCATGCTTGGAATAGGAATGTTTATGAGCCTTACCTAATTGACATGCCTCACATTTGTATGTCATATGTTGACCTGCAACATTAGGCAATCCAAGCACTGAACCATTGTTAACCATATCTTTAATACCTCTTTCATTGAAATGTCCAAGCCTCTTGTGCCAAAGGTCTAACTCAGAGATCTTATGTCCTCCATATGTGAACATAGCATGACCAATATTGCCTTGAATCTTCAATGTAAACAATCTTCCTTCTTTTTTCCCTGAAACAATCTGTTTATACCCTTGGCTAGGGTCTTCCACATATACTCCATCATTAGTGAACCTTACTTCATATCCCTTTTCAACAATTTGTCCTACACTTATCAAATTCTTAGGGATTGTAGGAACATACAAAACCTTACTCAATAAGGTGCTTCCATCCTTGGCCTTCACTGATCCAATTGACTTCACATTGTGCTTTGTGTTGTCACCTGTTTGAACAACATGATTAAATACTTTACTTTCCAAATCAGTCATCAAAGATATGTTACCACTCAGGTGATTGCTACACCCTGAGTCAATGTAGAAGACTCTTTGATCTTCATTCTGCCTTTCACAAGTTGCATTCATTATCAATGTTGAATCTTCCTTTTGATCTGAAGCATAATTGTAGTAGGTGTTGTTGTATTGTTGACTTTGGAATCCTCTACCTGCATTTCTTCCAAAGTAATTCCTTCCACCTCTACCTCTGTAATTACCTCTTTGATTTCTGCCACCTCTTCCTCTTGAATTATAGTTCTGATTATATCCACCATTATTTTGATTATTATGCCAACAATCATTAGCTAAGTGATTTGTCTTACCACAAATCCAGCAAGCTTTGCCTCCATCTTTATTGTTCCTGCCTCTTCCTCTACCTTTGCCACCTCCTCTTCCTCTTAGGAAGTTGGCTTGAGTAGTTGTTCCTTCATCTTCACCTGCTTGTTGTTTTCCTTTGCTATTCTTCTTCTTGTCCTTTGAGTACATTGCATGACCTGTACTCTTGTCACCATCTCCTTTAACATCCTGTTCAAATGTTAGCATATGACCTAACAATTGATTTAAATCAGGAGTGAAATGGTCAAGTGATAGTTCTGTAGACAAAATAAATGGCTTCCATTTGTCATCACCTCTCAACCTTGTAAGGATTTGCCTTACCAATTTATCTTCCTCAATGTCTTCATCAACAGCTCCTAAAGCATCTGCAATATCTTTCATCCTTGTTACATAGTCTGAAATAGATTGAGAGGCCTTCTTCTTGAAGGTAGTAAACTCTGCCCATAAGGCTGTCTTCCTTGACTTTGTAGTGTTCTGGAAATGCTCCTCCAAAGCATTCCATATGTCAGTTGCACTTTCAAGACCTCTAATATGAGGTAACAAGTAATCATTGACTCCCATATAGATGATGCTCCTAGCTTGAGCATCTTTCTTCATCCAATTTTTCAAATCTGCTAACTCTTCCCTAGTTGGAACACTAGGATCTCTGAACTCTGGCTTCTCTTCTTCTCCTGTGATGTAACCAATTAAATCTTTGCTCATAAGATGAGCTTCCATCCTCATTGACCATGCAGGATAGTTTTCCCTATCCAATTTCTCTATCTGTAGAGCATCTCCCATCTTGTATCCACCTGTGTATTGAAAACTTCAAGCTTTACAAGCAATGTATGTACCTTTACTTCGAGTTAGACTCCTTTTGCCTTTCTTGATGTCGAGTAGACTTCTCCTCAGGCTTTTGACTCCAAGCTTTCACTTCTTAGTTCTTCAAGTGTTGAATTTCTTGAATCTGCAGCAGTCGGGACCTTTAGAACACCTCTATATCAAGAGTAAGTCAAAACCTTTACTAAATTAGAGGTCCAATCTCCAAATTATCAAATTTGAGAAAATCTGTGAAGAAGATGAAACACAGAAAAAGTCTGCTGCAGAATTTCTTCACATTGACTTATCAAACGTGTAAAGTTTTTGATGAAACTTTGTACGAATCATCTCCTAGAGATTGTGCATCACCTCCAAGTTGAATTACTTCAAAAGCTTTAGTATAACTTGAGAAATTGACTTCACAAGTTACCTATGTCTGAATCTGCACTTCTGAGAAGTCGATTTAGACATCCCTAACTTCTTAACTTTGGTTCTCACAATGTCGAACCCGTTTTACCAAATCCTTTTGACTGAAGATAGCTTATCTCTCAACTTAAATTTTGAGCTATCATATGTGTAAAACTTTACACTGTGCACTGAGCACTACTCATTTCTTTGGACTCGAAATGTGCGCCTGTTTCAGAGAGCTGTGAACACTCAACACATGTGAATGTTCCTACCAGCAATTCTCTTCACCTGTTTACAATTAGACTCTAAAATTCAAACCACAGACTCATTAACTAACAACTTAGATATCCTCAAAAGGATTTCACAAATGATCTACCACAAACGGAGTAGACGCAGAAACATCGGGCGCAACATTTTCTTCATTTCACGAGAAGACTACAACTGAAAAATGAGAGAGACTTCAACTACTTTCTCATCAGTCTATTGACATTTTCAATCACAAATTTCTCTATTCCTATGCTCATACATAGTCTCTCTTGTCTTCTCTCTATATCCCGACATTTTCCAAAAGTATTTATAGACATCTATATACAAACTTCTCATCAAAACATAAGTATATGTAACCTATGTCATAACTAATGTACATATGTGTACATGTCCTTCACTCTTGTGAATGTATACATTTTCTTTACTCCAAATCTTCAATTGGTGATTGATCTGCACCAACAGGCTTGAGCATCTCTCTTCATCCAAGTCTTCAAATCTGATAATTCCTCCCTAGTTGGAACACTAGGATCTCTAAATTGCGGCTTTTCTTCTTCACCTGTAATATAAAATATCAAGTCTTTGCTCATAAGATGAGCTTCCATCCTCATTGCTGGATAGTTCTCTCTATCCAATTTCTCTATCTGAAGAGAATCTCCCATCCTTTCTTCACTTGTGTATTAAATCCTTCAAGCTTTATGAGGAATAAGGTTACCTTTACTTCGAATGAAGTTCCCTTTGTCTTCCTTGATGTCTTATGGTCTCCTTCTCAAGCTTTGCTCTCAAGCTTTCACCTTTTGAATCTTCAAATGTTGAATTCTTTATGATTACACCAGTCGGGGTCCTCCTTTCTTCAATTTTGATAATTCATGCTCTGATACCAATGATGGAGAGTGTTAAACTCCAAAAGAACAAGCTACTCTTGAAGTTAGAGAACCTCTATATCAAGAGTAACTCAAAACCTTCACCAATTTGGAGGATCAATACTTAATTTCCAGAATCTTAAACAAATTGTGAAGAAGGTGACTACACAAAAAGTCTGCTGCACATAACTCACTCATTGACTTATCAAATGTGTAAAGTTTTTTATAAAACATTGCACAAGGTGTTTTCTATAGTTTGCACACCTCCTCCAATTTAAATCATTCCAAAAGACTCAGTAGATCTTGAGAAATGATCTTAACAAGTCATCTATGTCTAAAATTGTAGTTCTTTACAGTCGACTTTGACACCTGCACTTCTAAAGCTTGGTTCTCTCAAACTAGAACCCGTTTATGCAAATGCTTCTAGCCATAGATGGATTACCTTCCAAATTAACTCCTCATTTGCGCAAAACTTTACACTGTGCACTGAAAAATTATCAATTCTTTGATCATCAAGATTGCACCTATTTCAGAAGACACTCAACACTTCTTCACATATGAATGTTCCTACTCATAATTCTCACAAGTTGTTTATAATTAAAAAGCTGAAAACTTGTACGGAGGTAAATCAACTATAGACTTAGACTTGTACAGAACTCTCAGAAATATCGGGCACAATTTTTCTTCATTTCTGGAAAACTTTACATCTAAGTGATGAGAGAGATCTTACTCACTTCTAAAGTGTCTAATGACTCATACAACTTCTAATTTCTCTATTCACATGCTCTCTCATATTTGCCCCGACATTTTCCTTGTATATATAGGTAAATATGTACAAGCTCATAACCATACAAAAGTATAAGTGAGCTATCTCTGAATTAATGTACATATGTATACACATCTTCATTCTCTGAACATATAATTTCTTCATGCTTCATGACTTGATCTTTTCTTCAATCCTTGACTTCAAAACTTCATCAAAACTTCAATTGTTGATTGCCTTGCACCAACAAGCTAGTACCCAAGGAAGCATCAATGAAGGTAATTGGTTCTAGGTGGATTTACAAAATCAAAAGGAAGTCAGATGGATCCATAAACATGTACAAAGATAGGCTTGTTGCTAAGGGTTTTTCACAAACCCGTGGAGTAGACTATGAAGAAACCTTTTCACCAGTGGCTAAGATGCAAACCATCAGAGTATTGGTAAGTGTAGCTCCATCTAGAAATTGGAATATGTATGAAGTAGATGTAAAAAATGCTTTTCTCAATGGGTGGATTTTAGAGGAGGTTTGCATGGGTCAACCTCTTGGCTATGAAGATCCAAGCAAGGTAAATCATATATGCAAATTAAAGAAAGCTCTTTATGGTTTGAAGCAGGCACCTAGGGCATGGAACCATATGCTATCAACCTATCTTCAAGACCAAGGATTCATGATGAGCAAGGCAGATTTTTCTCCGTTTATCAAGAGAAGTAACTCAGAAGTGATATATTTATGTGTATATGTGGATGACATCATTCTTATAGGTAGTGATGCCAATGGCATCAAACAAATAAAAAATCAATTGATGCAAGGGTGTAACATCAGTGACCTAGGGTTTCTGAAATACTTTCTTGGACTTGAGTTGGTATACACTAGGTCTGGAATCTACATCACTCAAAGGAAATATGTGTAGGACATGTTGAAGAAGTTCCACTTGGAGGATGCAAAAGTAGTTAGCACCCCCTATGGAGGTAAGACATAAACTGAGTGCACATGAAGGTGATTTGCTTCAAGACATTGCAAGTTATCAAAGCATAGTTGGGAGTCTAAACTATGCAACATTAACAAGGATTGCCATATGTTATGGAGTAGGTGTTCTGAGCCAGTTCATGCATAAACCTAGATCAGCTCACTTGGAAGCTGCTAAAAGAGTTTTGAAGTGAAAAAACTTGGAGAAGCTTGCCGAAGGTAGAAAAGTGCGTTTTGAGGCGACGAAGTTTGGTCAAGCCAACTGGCACAAGACCAGCCCTTGAGCTTATGGAGACTCAAATAGACCTTATAGGAATGCTATAAGTGCAAAGAAACACACTATGTACTTTGGAGCATCAAGGAGAATGAGTCGATACAAAACAGATAGGTTCGGGGGTCGACTAGCTCAAAAACTTACTATCTATGAAAGAGACAATGAACTTCAAATGCCCATAGCGACCAGCGTGATTACAATTAGAACAAATCCTTTTATGGGAGTGATACACATAGGGTTGAGTGTATGGAATGCACAAAAGTATAAGGAATAAGCAAAATATGCTATAGGAATGAATGCGACATTCACCAGTGGTACTTCCTATTTTTCAGGAATACGTAGAGATTGACCCCGAGACAGAAAAACTAAGATTTCTCCCAATCTACTAAACCAAATGCTATGAATATTTATAGGCATAAACTAGAAACTTATACTTTTCCAATGAGTCATCTTGCACTCAATTTGGAGCTCTAAAGAGAGAGAGCAGCAGCCTCTGCAAGATTATTGTTGGCGAAGAAGATGATGCAGAGAATTGAAGGAGCAAGACAATGATTGTGACAAGTGTATGTATATTGCTTCCATGTAATGTACAAGTGATTTCAAGTCCTTATATAGCCTCTAGGAGTGTTCCACGACTTTTACAAGTTGAATTGGAATTCAAATGAAGGTGGGAATGGTTGTTGGAGGGAATCAATTCACTTTCCTACAATCTAAGAAAAGTGAAGATCTACTTTGATCTACTTTTAGGTGATTGATTGCTTGATTGAATGCAACTTCAACCAACATAAATTTGTGGGATTTGGGCTCTATATTTCTACCTTTACATGTGTAAAGCTCAAGGCTTTTACAACGGTATATGAGCCATCAAAAATCTCTCAAAAAAATACAATAAATGAGCATAAGAAAAAGAACTGTCCAACGGATATTCTTTCGATGCGATAGCCTTTGATGTAGATCAAATCCACCTCAAGCATAGTGTAAGCTTGATGTTCCAACAGCTCCCCCTCAAGCTAAAGTATGCTTGAGTCTTCATTCTCTGATAGGTTGAATACCTGCCATAGCTTTGAATCTACAAAGCTTTATTCCATCAAGTGCCTTCGTCATCATATCTGCTACTTGCTTTTCAGTTGGAACAAAAGAAATGTCAAGCCTTCGCCATGATCTTCTCCCTTATGAAGTGGTAATGGACTTCTATGTGCTTGGTTCTCGCAATGCTTTTAACCATATTGCCTCTTGAGTTGCTATGGTCAAGCCTCTGTACTCTGCTTCAGTTGAAGATAAAGCAACTATTGGTTGCTTCTTGGAACTCCATGACACTAGCTTTGAACCTGCAAATGCTAAGTAACTAGATGTACTTTTTCTGTCATCCTTAGCTCCTGCCCAATCTGCATCTGAATAGATTTTGATATCCAAATATGAAGAATAAGGATAGAATATACCTTCGTTGATTGTACCTTTGAGATACTTAAGTACTCTCTTAGCTGCATCCATGTGTGGTCTTCTCGGTGAGTGCATGAACTGACTAAGCACTCCCACACTATATGAGATGTCTGCCCTTGTATGAGTAGCATATATCAAGCTACCTACCAAGCTTTGATACTGTCTTCAATTTTCTCACCTTCATAAACACTTAGTTTATGATTCATCTCCAAAGGTGTACCTGCAGGTTTAGTGTTCTGCATTTTGAACTTGAGAAGAAGATCCTGAATGTATCTTCTTTGAGTCAAATACATTCCTTCATCTGCGTATATCACCTGCATACCTAGGAAATATGTGAGCTCACCTAGGTCACTGATTGTGAACTCCTCTTGCATGTGTCTCTTGATCCTTTGAATGCCATTTAGATCATCACCTGTCACAATAATATCATCTACATATACACATAGATAGATAACCTCATTGTGATCTCTTTTGATGAATAGAGAAGGATCTGAGCTGCTAGCTTTGAACCCTTGATCTTGAAGATATGTAACCAACCTGTAATTCCAAGCTCTAGGAGCTTGTTTTAATCCATACAATGTTTTCTTAAGTCTGCAAACATAAGATGGATGATTAGGGTTTTCAAAACCTGGTGCTTGTGACATGTATACCTCTTCACTTATCCAACCATTTAAGAATGCATTTTTCACATCAAGTTGGAGGAGTCTCCAATTCCTTGCAGCAACTACACTTATCAATGTCCTGATTGTAGTCATCTTTGCAACTGGTGAGAATGTTTCCTCATAGTCTATACCATGAGTTTGTGAGCATCCTTTGGCAACTAATCTTGCCTTGTACCTACAAAATGATCCATCTGAATTTCTTTTAAATTTATATACCCATCTGCAACCAATTACCTTTTGATTCGGCGACATTGGAACTAAATCCCAAGTGTCCATCTCCTTCAATGCATCTATCTCTTCGTTCATGGCCTTTTCCCAATTAGGGTTTCCCTTTGCCTCTTCATAGGTTGAGGGTTCCTCTGAAATAGAGTCTTTTGCCAAGTATATTGAATGCTTCATAACAAACGTGGAATCATATCCATACCTTTCTGGTTGTTTCTTCTCTCTTACTGATCTTCTAGGTGCTTGTTTTGAGCATTCTCCAACCTCTTGCATCTTTGCTTTGCCTCTTGACTTCCATAGCTTGTAATCCCTTTCTATTTCATCTTGGTCATCGTCTGTATCACTAGTAGAGCAACTTAATCCAAATAGCTTCTTGTGTAGCATTTGCTAATCCCCTGTGTTCAGCCTCTATTGAAGATAGAGCAACAGTTGGTTGCTTCTTAGAAGACCATGAGATGGGTTTACCATCTGCAAAAGATAAATAGCCAGAAGTACTTCTTCTATCATCCTTACATCCTATGCAATCTGCATCTTAGTACAGCTTTATGTCCAAATCTGATGTGTATGGGAAGTAAAGACCTTGATTTTGAGTACCTTTGAGGTACTTCATGTTGGAACATCAAGCTTACACTATGCTTGAGGTGATTTGGGACTTCACATTCATTCACCAATGATCTTTGGTGATAACACTAGTTCTTTGCATCTTGCAGCCAACCCCATTTATCATGTAAGAACTACGCATATAGAAGCGCACTATCACTATGTTAGAGAGAAACTCTTGAGCAAAGAGATTCAACTAGCATATGTATCTACAAATATGTAGTGTGCTGATTTGTTAACCAAAGCACTTTATGGTACTAAGCTTTGTAGGTTTAAAACTATGATTGGACTACAAGATATTCAAGAAGATTGATGAGTCAATGCAAGACAAGATGTTTGGCTTGAGGTGGAGTTGCTAGTGCAAATGTTCAAGCCTACACATTTGGCTTAGCATGGAAGACATTGTGTGGAACTAGCACCTTATGATTCATGTGAACTATACCTTGTAACTACTTGATCATTTACCATTGTAAAACATTAATTCCTTGGAGAATCTTGTAAAATCTTAAATCTCATGGAGTTAGGAAGAAAATTATCTATGACTTCAAATTGAGGGAATAACTGCTAGATTAGTGGAGTCACTTTGATTAGAGCTAAAGTTTGAATTCAAAATTCAAACTTAGAAGAAACCTATATAAAAGGCCTTGTAAAATCTCATGGGGTAGTGTGCCTCATTCGGAGCTCTCTCCTTGATCATTTGTAGAATTTGAGTAGCTCAAATCATAGCCCACTCAGTTCATCATCATTGAGCATTATTACAATGCCAATGACTCTGTACAATTATGTTCTATAATACATATAGTTCATTGAACATCTCTATCTTACTTCTTTGCTATGACTACTCAGAAGAGTCAACTTCTTCTGGTCATATCTCTGTGAATACTAAACAATTTTACATAATCTTTTGCTTGTTGGAACCAACTTGAAGTCTACTTTGTGGTATTACATAACTTGGACTTTTCACTATGAACCAAAAACTTGCTACTTTAGTTACGACACCTGCTCAAGAAAATTAAGAGTACTCCTTCTCTCATAAAAATTAGATAAAATCCTTTTGGGGATATCTAATTGACTATTATAGATACATTTCACAAGTTATTTGACTTGAAATGATCAACTATGCTCAAAGAATGATGCTTAGCAAATGAGATGTCTACCCTCACATTTTCGGGAGTTAGCAATATGCAGACCAGAGAGAAATGTTTTGCACATAACTCAAGAACACCTGAGCCAATTTAAATGAAACTTTTTAGCACGAAAATATAGAGTCTAATGAGGCTATACCAACTTGGAGCACGTAAAATGATCAAGTACAGGCTGAAAAATGGATCATAGAAATTCACGGTTCTGAGTGATACATGACAGAGAATAGAAAATGAAGCATAATCAAAGTGTATGTACTAATGAAGATAAAGTACAATGATATTGCCAATGAATGATTGCACAATATGAGGGTAATGGTAGAGCTATAGTGTGATCTCAATATCGACTTGAAATCCCTCTAAATGTCTCTCCAAATCTAGCTCCCCTAGCTCATATCCATGCGACTAGATGGTCCTCTTTTATAGCCTTTTGCTAGAGCCAAGATTCAAGTTTGAATTTGAATATTTAACTAAAAGTGTTCCAACATTTTAGGAATTTATTTTTCATAAATCCTCACCAAATAATTCGTGGAAGGATTCTCCTAAGAACTCGTGATTGCAAGTGCTCTTTTTACATATGCACTTTTCTAAAGATAAAAGTCATGCTTTTACAAAAGAGTAGTCATATGTGACTCCATGTAAGTTCAAAGAACTAAATATCCAAATAATTTGGTTTAGGCATCTGGGAGAAATTATCTTGAAGTGCTGACTAGTCATCTACTAGTTGTTTCCTAAAAAGTGGGGGGTAAAAAGTTTTTTCTCAGAGCATAGTTGATCATTTTAAATGATTCCACTTGCAATCATTAGATATCTAAGCTAATTGAATTCCCTCAAAGGATTTTTTTCAATTTTTACTGTACTGTGAGCTCTGACTAAAAAGCCAGTAGGTGTATGGACTAAAATAACAAGGTTTTCAACACTTGCTATTCTTGATCTAGTCTGTTTTGGATTAATTGGTTCAACCATCAACTACAAAGTACATAGGTACTTTCTTGGTGTCATGTAAAATATAAAAGGGATTACTTTATAACCTTGAAGTGCATCAGGCCGGTACAAAGCAGGTTTTAGCAGTACCACCTCACTTCCTTGAGGTATCCATCCATCTCCTCCAACAATGCGTAGGAAAGAGGCATTGATTTTGATGAAAGCTTTGCTCCTACTTGCCGAATGACTACTGTTTGTAGCATCTGTGCACTTGCAACTCATCATGGTTGGAATGTACATCAATTGGATATTAAAACAACATTTCTAAATGGTGACTTGCATGAAGAAGTGTATGTTTTTCAGCCCTGTGGCTTTGTGCAAAAAGGGCATGCAAACTAGGTGTGGAGGTTAAAGAAGGCATTATATGGTTTAAAGCAAGCACCATGTGCTTGGTATGAAAAGATACATGCCTATCTGATTGCACATGATTTTGAGAATAGTCCTACTAAAAGCACCTTATATGTTAAGCGTGCTAATGTAGTGCTTCTGATCATTGTGGTATATGTTGATGACATGCTGCTCACTGGTCCTCATGACATGCATATTACTGATTTTAAGGATGATTTGCATGCCTCATTTGAAATGTCTGTTTTCGGGCATTTGCATCACTATTTGGCATTCAATTTATGCAACTTGATGGTGGAATTGCTTCGTGTCAAATGAAATATATTGACACATTATTGCAACATTTTGGCTTGGAAGACTGTAAGCCTACTGACACTCCTATGGATACAAGTTTATGATTGAGTCTTCATGATGCTAGAGATGCATTTTATGTTGTTCTCTATCAGCAAGCTGTTGGATGCTTGATTTACTTATGCATTACTCGGCCAGATATTCAGATTGATGTCTCATAGATGAGCAAGTTTATGCATTGCCCAAGTGCCAAGCATTGACAGGCAGTTAAGTTCATCTTTCGCTACTTGAGTCATACCCAACTACTTGGATTGTTTTATCCCAATCGGGGATCACTAGCGCCAGATTTGCATTTTTTTTTTTAGTGATTGGGCTGGTTGCTATGACATTTGCATGTCCACCACTGGTTTTTGCTTCATGCTTGGTAGCTCATGTATATCTTTGTTGAGCAAGAAGCACCCTACTGTGGCCACTTCTAGTTGTGAGGCTGATTATAGGGCATCTATTACAACGACTGTTGAGTGTGTGTGGCTCAAATGGCTTATGGTTGATCTGGGTGTTGGTTAGCCTTCTGCCACCACCATCTTCACTGACAGTCAGAGTGCATTGGCAATTGCAAGGAACCCTGTGTTCCATGCTCGCACTAAGCACATTGAGGTGCATTATCATTATGTCAAGGAGAGGCTCTCTATTGGGGAGATCAGCTTGGCATATGTGCCCACATAAGAGAACATTGCAGACCTTTTCACGAAGGCTCTACCTAGGGAGAACTTTGAAGCTTTTTGAAAAGCTTTGGGCTTACTTCCTTTTGTGGATTGATTCCACATAGCTTGGAACTTCCTTATACATGAGTGCCAACTCGTTGTCCACCACATTAGGCCCAGGGGGGGATTTGTTGATATATTTAGGTAGTGATGTGTGTGAACACTCTAGGATTGTTGGGACACTTTTTTCCCTCTTTAGGAGGTTTTTTTCCCCCGACCTATTTATACGCCTATTGCCCTAGGGTGCTACATATCTTTGTACATGTCTAGTGGTAATACATTCAGTATTTTTTGTTGTGCTCCAAACTTCTTCTTCTTCCTTGTGCTATTCTCGTGCTTCCATAGATGTCTAACTCCGACATATGTAAGCCAACAACGGTACCAAAAAAAAGGAAAGGAACAAAGATAGGAGAAGAAGCATGCACAAGCTCACAATCAATGATGTGAGGTGCCAAAAGACTAAGGGAGGTACTAAAAGAGGAAGAAGCAAATCCACCATCAAAGAGGACGCATGTACTCCCTAGAACCAAAATTGAGAAGGCCACTCCTATTACTAAAATAGAGCTGAAGGAAGCCATGGAGGAAAACTCACAAGTTCATGGAAGAACAAATCAATTTGATAGTTCAAGGGCATCATTACCACCAAGCTCATACTGCATCTATGCCAGAAAAGAGACTAACTGGATCAAGCACCAGATACTACCTTCAAAGATGGACAAAAAGAAAAGCCAACAAAAGAGGATGTACACATATTAAAGATGAATGACACAGCAAAGCTTCAGGTTACAGAAACCCAACTTGATGGTTAGGCTACAATGAAGATTCCAAAGGAAGAGAAAACACAAGAAGCAAGGGAAGAATGAGAACCATTCACGCCTATAAGGATAGTAGTAGAGCCTTCACCTCTGAATGTGACATTTCAAGGAAGTGCTATGAAGTCTACCACACATGAAAAAGAATAACATCAAATTCAACAAACCAGACAACCACATAATGAAACAATACATATTGACAAGGGAAAGGATGTACAAATGGGACAAGAGCTGAGAATACCAAAAACATGGCTAAATGTGGACGTGTCACAGCTAAAGCTTGTAGTGAAACAAATGAACCAAACAGCTATGGACACCCAACAATAGCTCATGGAAGCAGATAGTGATTATGACAAAGCATTAGTAGAAAGAAATCAATTCAAGACACTAAGTGAGAGCTATCTGCTAGAGTGTTACAAGCTCAATAGGCACTTAGAAATAAAGAACAAGAAACTAAAGAAGTTATGGAAAGATGCAACCTACTCATCGAAGAGAATCAGAAGATGCAGTATCAGCTTGGAAGCTTCAAAACAAATATGAGGCCAGTGAAACAAAAAAGGTACATATATCTAATAAAAGCAAGATCTTAGAAGCTCAGATAAAAGTATACATGGATGAGGCAAACAACCTGAGAAACAAGAATAAAGAATTAATGAATGCAATCCTGCTCAACCAACCACTCGAAGTGCCAAAAGATAACCAAAACAATACACAAAAATTAGAAGTTAAGATAGCTAAGTATGCGGATCAGCTAAAGCAAGAGCAAGAGTTAAGAGGAGAGTGGGAAAGGAAATATATGTATGACACAAATGAATTAGGAAAGAAATGGAAAGCACTTGAAGCACGATACGTTGAACAATGTAACGAGGATGCAAACCAAATGGCAATCTTAGGAGAAAGCAAGAAACAAAGTGATATAGAGCTTGCCATGGTGAAAGAAAATAAAAGATAAAGATGAACTCATAAAAGATCTACAAGAATAGATTGCCAAGCAAAACAATATGGGGACACCAGTAGTTCAAAGCTCTCAAGAAGCTACTATGGAGATTGAGGTACGTCCTCCTTCTCCCCCCATCCATAATTCACCAATACAAGAGGGAGAAGTAGAGAAGAGTACTGACAGAAATACACGGCCTATTGCAGAACTAAGCCGAAATGAGCGAACACTACTAGTGTCGCAACTTATGGGACAATTTGAAGATCCAGTAGTAAAAGTCATGAAAGAGGCCAAAATCAAAAGCAAAAATTTAGAGAAAATTTTGAAGCCCTTGAGTGTACCATACGACCTATTAAAAGACGAAACCAGGCAATACATCAAGAGTAATACACAAAATGAACCAGATCAAGACTTACAATTTAAAATCGATACATTCTCTTATACACAGGAAGAATTTGACAAAGCAAATCCGATCTAGAGATGAAAATTTTTGGAAAAGAACCTCACTCTATGGGTGCATTGGGAATCAACACCATATTTATTACAAGTAAATTCATCATTTTGCTCCGTACCCAAAAGAATATCCTGGATGCAAGTTTGGGAAGAACATCGCCAGGGCACACTCAATAATCAGTGGTTGAACTATCCATTGTTACCAAGCCTGTTGGCAGCAGCCAGAGGCATAGAAGACGCGGAAGCATGGAAAGACAGAGCAAGGAGTCAGTCAAATCAAATTTTCAAAGATTATGTTTTATAAATATTCTTCAAAACCTCCAACAGTGATTTTCATCACTATTGTAACATATGTAACATAGAAAAAACCCTTTTTCTAATTCATAGCTCCATTTTGTGCAAGCCGAGGAGTCCTCGAGCTTGAGGAGCTTAGGTAGAATGAGCATTCCAATTTTGGTTATTTTTAGACACCGTTTACCCTCTCAAATAGGGCATAGGACCTATTTTTTAACTATGCCGATCACTAGATGTGAAATCGGTCAAAACTAGTCTAGAATCTATAAAAAGAGCTAGAGAGCTCATGTTTGAGGTTAGCTTGTTTGAGTAGAGAAGAGCTTATTTTGAGCTTGTAAGAGTGTTCTTGAGCAATAGAGTTGATTTCTCACCTTCCATTGTGTCTTGCTTGTCTCTTCGTAGTGTATGTGTATGTGTGTGTGCATCTCTATGCTTCTCACCTTCACTCTCACTTCATCTCACATTCACGATCTTCATATCACTCCTATCTCTTCCACGGATTGACATTAAGGAGGTGGAGCTTCTTAACGTGGTTCTCACCATTGTGCTAGAGCAATACCAAATTTGGCGGCGTTGCCAGGGAACGAGTCTAGGACGAATGTGTGATGGTAAGAGTATAGCAAGAAGTGGCGTTGGAAGGTAAAAAATTTCAGTTTTTGTTGTTGTTTTTACTTAGTTTTTAGTGTTTTTCACCTCCCCCACACTCCATCTTCATCACCGCATCATCATCTTCAACTCCAAAAAAAATCAGAAGATTCACCATATCCACCCATTCTCCTCATTTCCCCTCATTTGTGCATGTGCAAGAGAGAGAGAGCTTTTGTGCTTGTGTGTACTTGTGTGTTTTTGAGTTTTCTTGCAGGTACAGAGCTCCAGAGCATCAGGAAAGCTGCAGAAAGGTAAGAAATGTACTCTCTGTCAGAAATTGCCGATTGTGTCAGACCATCGCGATGGTCTCCAAAGTTCGGAATTTGAGGTAGGCGACCACACCAGCGTGTAGAGCACACTTGCACACATAGGAATCCACAGACGCATCTTGGAAATTTTCATTTTGGTGGACCATCGCGATTGGCTCAGACCATCGCGATTGTGTCACACCATCGCGATTGGCTCACGCCATCGCGACGGCTCGACCGGACCATCACGACGGCTCGGTCGGACCATCGGGACGGTCTCACGCCATCGCGACGGTTCACTTGAACCATTGCGACGGTCCTTGACCATCGCGACGATCCCCTCGAACCCACACCATCGCGATTGGCTCATGCCATTGCGCCGACGCTACCACGTGGCAAGCTAGTCCATCGCGATTGCTCACTAGCCACGCCATCGCGAGGAGACCCTTACACCATCGCGACGACTCAAACTTTGGACCATCGCGATTGGCTCACGCCATCGCATCTGTGACCATCGTGACCGTTCACTTCGGACCATCACGACGATTCACGTTGACCGTTGACTGATGCCATCGCGATTGTTCACTCAATCGGACCATTGCGACGCCTCACCCTGACCATCGCGATTGCTCACATTTAGACCATCGCAACCGTGCACTTCAGACCATCGTGACGGTTCGCGCACATGCCATCGCGACGGTTCACCTGGACCATCGCGATGGTCCCAGACCATCGCGATCATCTCAGACCATCGTGATTGCTCACTCAAACGCAAATTTTAGGGTTTGATTTTTTGGTCAAATTTGGGGCTATTTTTTGAAAATTTTTGGATCATTGCACTCATAGTAGACCCCTTAGCTCATATTTGAAGAAAAACTTGTTTGTGGAGTTTCACCCCCCAGGGCCTGAACGGTCATATCTTTTTCATCCGAAGTCCATTTTTTGAGCTTTATAGCTCGTTAGAAAGCTCTTGACAAGTACTACGTGAGCTCAACTATTCTGTTCATAAAGGATACGTTGATTTTTAGAGAGGATAATTGGATTTTGACCTAGTTTGGGACTAGAAAGCCAAGGGGCATTGAAAAAAAATTGGGCAAAGGACAAAGGACTTTTAAAAGTGTATATATTCAAGTGCTTGATCATCCATTGTGAATCGGTCTAAACATTGAATTTTGGCAGGTCTAGCAAGGAAATCAAGGGCATTCAAGGCAAGGCAGTGAAGGGCATAAAGCTTGGGAAGCGCGGCTTCTTGGGCATCAGAGCAACCAACAAAGCTGACTCGAGGTTGGAAGATTACTCAACCCCCTCAATCAATTCTTAGCTTAGGCTAAACGATAGCTTTGTGGATTAACAACGATAGGAACACATCAAGTATAAGAGACTTAAATTTATCAAGTCCAAGACTGAAGTGAATGTGTGTGATACGAAAGCTTAAGGGAAAGAACCTAAGTCTGACGGAACGAGAACTCAAAGTACCATGGAAAGTCGATTCCTGACGCTTACAAAAAGATAGGACAAGAACTTAAGGCATATAAAAAGAATCAAGAAAGTAAGAACAAAGAATCACTGACGATCTGAGTGTGTATTGAGTGTGCAAGGAAGTAAATTCATGAACCTTAGATCGGGCAAACATATAGGTAAGTCAGATCGAAAAAGCCTTAGATCATCAGAAGCAAGTGTAGGCACTACTGCACGATCGTGGGCTCAACAATTGAATAGTAATTACCCCTACGAGAGCTCAGACATGAGTGAATCAGAAATGGCATTTAGCAGAGAAAGACCAGAAGGAGGGTCAAATGTAGCATATTTAGAAAGACCTGAAGGACCCTATAGAACTCAATTGGAATTTCTCCGAACCAACCGCTTAGGTGCTCGCATCTATGAGGATGGTTTGAGAAGACAAGTGGTGCAAATGCACAATCCGGACCAACCCATTGGATTGGAACGTCCAGTGGTGAAATTCGAAAGAGATGCATACATAGACAAAGAAGGAACGATGTACATCTTAAGTACGCAACCAAACAATACGAATGAGTTTGGCGTAATTCAGTTGGAAACGGAAGCAAAATCCCAAGGAAAGGAACCGTTAGAACCTAGAACACCTAGAGCGAAATATGTACTGACACGAGTACTAGTTCCCAAATGGATCCCTCAGGACAACAGAAGCATAGAGTTATTTGTAAATAAAGAAATTGACGAAGCATTTTGGAGGTACAGAACGGAACAACCCAGTGAGGTAGGCTCCATCATAATCTACGAGTTTAAAGACCCGGATACACCTGGAAAGGTTGTATACCTGGATGAAACTTCAGAAAGAGTATTTGTGGTACCTGACCACGCAAGAAATACCTACACATGGAGAGGTGAGTTGGTATTCCCTCCATCTCGAACAAACGTAAACACGAGCCAACAAGGGGCAGGAACATCCTCAGCCCATGGTAATCAAAGGGAGAAAAATAAAGAAAGAATTGAAGTTAGTTTCAATCACCCCATAGGAAGAGATAGAACAACCACGGACACTAATAGAGCGGATAGACAAAGGGAACATGGAATACTAGGTGGTAGAGATGATTTTCCTCTACCTAGACCACGTGAACACGCAAGAATACTGAGACCCACTCAGTTAGTAAAGTCCATGAAAAATTATTTTGATGGGATTGGAGATCCCTACGACCATGTAGCGGAATTTAAGCAAGTGCTCAGAGCAGAACAAGTCGAAGACATGTTCACGCAATACAATGCTTTTGGACTAACATTAAAGAATACCGCTTTAACTTGGTTCCAACCATTGCAACAAAGGCAATTTAGAGACATCCATCACTTTTTAGAGTCATTCATCACATAATTCTCTAAAAGAGGGATCAGACATGATACATCTTCATTGATTCATAGTTTCAAACAGACCCCTCAGGAAACAATTAGATTGGCAGGACGTAGGTTTAGACAATATGTTGAAAGATGTCCTATGCAAGAGCTACCCTCACAAGCCAAGCAAGTGTCATTGTTTTTAGATGGCTTGTTGAGCTCTAAACTACGCTCCTATGTATACTTGAAGGAACCCAGAACGCTAGAGCAGTGTGTAAGAATTTGCATAGAAATTGAGGACAACTTAGGAGACGAGTTGGAACTCTCAAAGGTCTATAAGGACTCAGATTGTTCATCTCTAGCATCCACAAAATTGTCTAACTCGATAGAAGACCTAGCAGAAAAAGTGGCCCAGAAACTAGGAGTTTCTAGTAAACAGATGCCCAAGTTAACAACTAACGTACGTTGTTACACCTGTGGTGCAAATCATTTGGCAAATGTGTGTCCCAATGCAACACAAACACAAGCCAACCCTAGTGGCCAATACTGTACAATTGAGAGACGATACACGAATCATATGGCTCAAGACTTCCCATACAACAAACAGGCAGTGAGATAGAACTACCTGCAAGCATACCCGCAGCCTTATTACCATAGGCCTCCTAAAAATTATCCATATCAAGCTCAACAAAGACCTCAACCTGTCTTAGCTCAACAGCCACCCCCACCAGCGAATGTCATCTCAGTGAAATACGCTGCTGCAGAAGAAAACCTAAGTAGGGCTTTAGTGCCTTCTTCACCTTTGATCACAGAGAGTGATCCGAACTCTAACAGTTTTGACTCTACTCATGTAGATAGTCCACCCGCATATTACACAGAGTCACCAGAACATGTGGAGACATATCATTACGATAGTCCACCATTGGAACCTAATTGGGAGCCCGACTACGCTAATGTGATGTACAAAAACCGAAATCCACGGCCCCAATTGAGACAGAAAAGACCACAGGGCCCTAGAGGACCATGCTTTAGGTGCCAAGGAGATCATTTCATAAATGATTGCCCACATCCTCCGATAGCAGGGCAATCACAGTACTATAACATACAAGGCTTTTGTGCCAAGTGTGGTAAAGAACATATAATCAAAGATTGTCCTAAGAACCCTGCTAATGCTTCAAATGTGACACCGATCAACGTGATAGGTATTGTAAACAATGCAGATGGATCCAACCCCACATATGTGCCTATCCAAGCTATAACAAGAGCCTAGGCGCTCTTACAGAGCCAACATCTTAATCAAGAGAAAATAGCTGGAACCAGTGAAGTTGGAGAGTCTAGCAGTAAAAAGACGAAATCTTGGAAAGATTCCAGAGAAAGGATTAAGAGAAAATGGAGTAAAAAAATAACGGAATCGGAAGGAAGTCTCAAGGAATCTAGAGCCAAAATCCTAGAGTTGACTTCACAGGAATTGAATCAAGAGAACCTAGGGCAAAAATGAGGATCGATTTTAGCGGAACCCATACCAGAAAATTTAGACATGATGTTTCATGCGTATCAGGCTAGAATAAAGGAAGGACCCCAAATAGCTGAAATGAGTAAGAACTACCCACGAGCAGACCTAGAAATTGAGAGGAATAAACTTTGCATGAAGATGGTAGAATTAGCACAAGCAATGTTTGAAGCCTCTAGATATCTAAATTGGAATAACATGGCAAAACCTGAATTACACTTTCAAGGATTAATGGAGAGGCTAGAATACTTGATCAAGAGCAAAGAGAAAAAGGATCAGCATAGGAACCCTATTGCCTCAGAGACACCGGAAAGGAATGCACCATCCCTGTCTCAAGTACCCAACACAGAAAGGGAAGACAACCTGTCTTCCATACATAGGTATTCACATGAATTTTTGAGAGAAATCCAAGAAGAGAAGTGGAGAAAAGAACAAGGAACTCATCCTCCTATTCAAGAAATAGACGACTTGCAAGAGCAATTTCCCCAAGACATTCCCTTTATTTATGATGATGTAGAGGAAGAACAATTGAGTGAACACAGGTTTTGAATCCAATTCTTTGCAAGAATTACCTCAGTTCACAGGACCTTGGGAAGCAAAGTCTATTGGTATGAGAGCACCCACGATAATAGTGAGGAATGAAGAATTAGTGATCCCAAGGAACACGGAAGTGATCAAGAACACCAAAGTTCAATGTAATCTCACCCTAGAAGAATTGTTGAAGGTTAAACCAGAATTGTGGAAACATGTAGCAAATCAAGTCCTAGAGCTTGCTACTACTCCCTCACAGATAGGAACACACAAGAAGGTACCAGAGATACCAGTAGAAAAGATCGGAGATGTAAGTGAAGGAGAGGAAGGTAACACTTATCTTCCAATAACCCATCAGGGCTACACCACGAAAGCCATCTTAGATTCAGGAGCTGGAGTAGCCATCGCTACCACCGCTTTATGGAAACGTTGGGGTAAGCCAGCACTAAGACCTACCAAGATGAAGCTACAAATGGCTGATGGACACATAGAAAAACCATTAGGCTTACTAGAAGGCATATCTCTGTGGAATTTAAGCATACCTTTGCCATTTGTGAGTTTAGTAAAAATCATGCTTATGAGATGATATTGGGAGGACCATTCATGCGTCAGTTGCAAATTGTACAAGATTGGGAAACTAATTCTTTGTACTTGCAACATTTATGAGTGACTACTAAAGTCAATCTTAAAGACTATTCACATCGAGACGTACCCCCAATACAATGGAACACCATCCATAAGACACAGGTAGAAACAAAATCGGTACACTCATTAGAGTCAGACCCCTCATGGTTACACGAGGACACTCATCTATGGATGTGTAAAGTGGCAAAACAAGAGGAAGAACGGTTAGAAGCAAGGACCTTAGGTGCAGAACAACATCCACGAACCCTTCAAGACCCAACATACGCACCTATAGTGTTTCCAGATGAAGAATTCGAACCCCATGGTTGGGCAGAGATCCTAGCAACCATGGATGTAGCCATCAATGAAGAACAATGGACACCCCACTGTGATGAAGATGGCTATGATATTTCAGTTTTTACGATAGAGCCAATCATGTGTGACTCGAATATTGAAGAATGTGAACCTAGCACTGATGCATTTGAGGATGCGAGTGATTTCAATTTAGAATCAATTATTATGGACCCTCCATTTGCATCAGAAGAAGAATATTTTTACGAAGTAGAAACTTACCCTCAGACACACGAAGAAATTATGAATGATGTGAGAATAGCCACACAAGTGACTAGCAAGAGTGAAGGCAAGAAAAGAAAGAAGAAAGAAATCATGTCAGAAGAAGAAGAATCTTTGTTTGAGGTTCCCGAGAACTTCAAGAAATATGAAATAGAAGATAGAAGAATCATGGTACGAATGCCTAATAGAGAAGCTGACAATGGAGAAGTATATGATAATCGGGAGAAAACCAAAAAAATCATAGTTGCCATAGAAGGAGAAGAAGAAAAATGTACATACATTGGGCATAATTTGACGAATGAAGAAGAAGAAGAGTTAGTTGCCCTATTGCGCGAATATAGAGATGTGTTCGCCTGGAGTTACAAAGATTTGAAAGGAGTAGACCCAGATATATGTTCCCATAGAATCCCTATGACTCCAGATGCAAAACCAACGAAACAGAAACCATACACGTACAATGATAACTATGCTGCAAAGATTAAAGAAGAGATAGATCGTTTGATAGAAGCAGGATTCATATACAAAATTGAGCATACCGAATGGGTATCCCCCATTGTGGTTGTGCCCAAGAAGAATGGAAAATTTCGTGTGTGTATTAACCTTAAAAAAGTTAATGCCGCCACGATTAGAGATAGTTATCCTCTTTCTATCACGGAACATTTATTGGAAAGAGTTGCGGGCAAGGAAGTTTACAGCTTTCTTGACAGATTCTCAGGCTATAATCAAGTAGCCATTGCTCCAGAAGATCAACACAAGACGGCTTTTGCCACTGAATGGGGCATATTTGCATTTCGTGTGATGCCATTAGGCTTAACAAATGCACCCGCTACTTTCCAGCAACTCATGTGTCATGTGTTTAAGGAATTCTTACGCTAGAATTTGGAAGTTTATGTCGATGACTTATGTGCACATTCAAATATAAGACAGACAAATATCCCAAAGTTAAGACAAGTATTTGACAAATGTCGAGAATATCAGGTTTGTTTGAACCGAGAAAAATGTGTTTTCATGGTCAGACAAGATAAAATTTTAGGACACATTGTGTCAAAGAATGGAATCTCTACGGACGAAGAAAAAGTGAAAGTAATTGCCGATCTACCTAGACCAACTAACGTAAAGGAAGTACAAGCATTTATGGGCCATTGTGGTTATTATAGACGATTCATACACCTGTATGCAATCATAGCCAAGCCGTTGTACTCTCTTTTGACCCATTTTGAATGGGCAGACGAGTGTGAGAATTCATTCAATGAACTCAAGCGACGTTTGTGCTCAGCACCTATATTGACAACCCCGGATTGGAGTAAGCCATTCCATGTACATGTGGATGCATCCAATTATGCCATAGGATGTGTGTTAGCACAACCCATGAATGAAGGAAATATAGACCTCCCCATAGCTTATGCAAGCAGACAGTTGAACGCAGCAGAAAGAAATTACACCACTATGGAACGAGAAGGATTAGGGATGATCTACGCGGTAAATAAATTCAGACATTATTCGTTGGCAAACAAGTTCAAGTTCTTTACAGATCATCAAGCCCTATTGTACTTAGTCAACAAGCCATGTAACACAGGACGATTAATACGTTGGTTTCTATTACTCATGGAGTGTGACTTTGAAGTGGTAGTCAGGAAAGGAAAGACACATCTTAGAGTTGACCACCTTTCAAGATTAACCACAGGAGAAGCTCCTCAAGGAATAGTGGATGAATTACCCGATGCATATTTGTTTAACCTTGAGATAGCACCAGAATGGGCTAAATCGATAGTCCCTATTCTCACATATGGACCCAAGAATCCTAGGATAAGGATCAAAGAAGGAGAGATTACCAAGTCTCAAAGATATCAAATCATAGCAGGAAGTATATATAAACAGGATAATCAAAAGATTCTTGCTTGTTGTGTAGATGAATCAGAACATGCAAATTGGTTGCAATTAGCACATGTAGGTGCATTAAAGCAACATCACTCAAAACATCGTACATTGTAGACTCTGCATAGACTAGGAGTATATTGGCCTTCAATGGAAGCAGATGTCTACAAGTTATGTAAAGAATGCCATGTCTGTTGTGAAAGACCACTAGTAGAATATGCTACATTATATCACGTGTCTCTCACACCAGACTGGAGTGAACCTTTAGTGACATACTTGAGGACGAACACATTCCCTCAAGGAATGACTTTAGCACGACAACGAAGTCTCGAGCAGGAAGCTCAAGACTATTCACTTATTGGCGATAATCTATACAAACGAGGACGAGATGGATACTTAAGACAATGTGTTCATGAAAGTGATTACTTGAGCGTATTAGAGACTGCACACCAAGGTGTTGCAGGAGGTCACTTTGGACCAGATAGGATAATCAAAGCCATCCTCTTTGCAGGATTTTGGTGGCCCACTCTTCACATGGATGCACATACCTATGTAAAGAGATGTGATGTATGCCAAAGAACTCAATTTCCTACTCGTAGAGATGAAATGCCATTGAAACCCATGATGGGAGGACGTGCATTTTCTAAGTGGGGTATAGACTTTGTAGGACCCATTAACCCCCCTGCAAAAGGTACACATGCTGAATACATTATTGTTGCGATGGATTATCTTACCAAATGGGTAGAGGCAAAAGCCACGAAAAAGAATGATGCACACATGACTGCAAAATTCTTATTTGAAAATGTCTTTACAAGATATGGATTGCCTATAGAGTTAGTGAGCGATCGAGGAACTCACTTTCTAAACCAAGTCATTGAATATTTGTTATAGGATTTTATGGTGATTCACAAGAAATCCGCACCATATCATCCTCAGGCCAATGGTCAGGCTGAAAGCACTAACAAGATCCTTTGTAACGTACTGACGAAACTCGTGAACAACAAACGTTCAGATTGGGACAAACAGTTACACCATGCTGTTTGGGCATATTGAGTGGCCTACAAGACCGTACTCAATGTAACTCCCTTTTAGATGGTTTTTGGTCAGAATGTTGTGCTTCCTTTGGACTTCTTGATACCGTCCCTTAAGGTTGCACAAGAACATCAGTGGACCGGCCATGAATTATCAGCAAGAATAATGGACTTGGAACGATTAGGAGAAACCAGGCTGAAAGCAGCAGCAGGAATATACGCGGCAAAGAAGCGACAGAAAGCATATTTTGATGCACATGTGAAAGATAAAGGCTTGAAAGAAGGAGATTTAGTCCTAGTATATACGCTGAAACAACATGCAGGGAAGTTAGAAAAGCGAGGTTATGGACCTATGATCATTAACAGACTCTCGACAAGTGGAGCAGTACAATTAGCCACCTTAGAAGGAGACATAATGTCTAATTACATTAGTGGTTGTAGAGTCAAGTTATATCAAGACAAGAACCTCTTACTGAGGATATGCTTAGACTCACGTTGGCAAAGAAGCGTAAGGAGGAAGAAAATAGAATACGTGCTGAAGCTCAGGCAGAAGCTATAGAACGCATTAAGCGCATGAAGTTAAGAAGACAAGGAATAGGGAGAGAACATTATAACCATCTAGAAACATCACCCAGATATCCCATGGCCATGTTTCAAGTAAAGTCAACCACTCATCCTAGCATAGTGGATAGGAGACCATTCATTACAGTCAGGCTAGAGCACGACAACCCTTGCCAAGAGCTCAGGGCTTTAATTGATTCAGGTGCTGCGACTAGTGCGATTAGATGGTCCCACTATAAGGACTCAGGAATAGAAATGCGGCCAATTGAGGCATACCTCATAGGGCTAGGAGGCATGGAAACCCCTTGCATGGGTGAGGTGGACCTTCCTATCCTCATACACAATGTGACCTTGACAGTGAAGCTACTGGTATGCCATGATGACGACCTGATAGAACCCCTAATCCTTGGCCAAGATTGGCTATACGATCACTCAGTGGACCTAAATCTTAGACAAGGCTCCTTGCAGATTGGAACCTTAGATCAGAAGCGAGTGATACCGCTTGACTTCCCTAACGGCTGTTCGCCTGAAGTACGCGACCCTAGACCCCATGAACAATATGCGACGGAAGACCGAAAGATCTTTGGTCAGATCAGTCACGTTATGTCTACACCAACCCACATGGGCTTGGCGATGGACAATTGTCAATCTAAAGGACGTAAGGAGATTTTCCCTTGGGCTTCGTGCAAATTAGAAGGGGCAATTACCCAACCGCTTGGTCAAATGGACACCATCAGCGGTCAAATGGGCACAATCAGCAGACAAATGGGGACGATCAGCGGTCAGGTGGACTTCATCAGCGTCCATATGGGCAAAACACCCTGCGGTGCCCATCCTTACACACTTACTGCGGACTGGCCTAGATTAAAGATACAAAATGGAGCACTTCCTAATGGGCAGGTTTCGCAAGTGTTGGACCTCCCTTCTTTTCCAAAGCAGAGTTTCCCTCCGACCTCTCAACCTCAATCACAAAGGAGTCAACCACGACGAAGGAACCCAGACCTACGACAACATTAGACAACACAAGGAAGAAAGTTGCAGTATCAACACCACAGAGCAAAAGGCACAAGACAAATATGGGTGCCAAAAGGACAGAAACCACTGACAAGTTTCAACAACGCAGACATTGATACGAAGAAGTTAAAGACAAATCAGAGTCAGTATTCAAAGTCTACTCGACCTTCTTCTACAAATACGAACGTTCGACAAATTTGGATCGCCAAGAAGTACCTTACAAACCGACTCACACCCACGCAGATTTGGGTACCCAAACAGTGTATTATAGCTCAACCCTCAAGCCATGTAATATAACCCTCAGAAATCTCTTCACCCTTCAACCCCACGAAATCCGATCTCATCTTTTGTCCCTCAACAGAAGCCTATCACCCGCACACGAACTCTTAGGAAATGGATACCGAAACGTATCCAGACGCCTTCTACGACTCCCTTATCTAACATAACTCCCACCCCGATTAATCTACAACCTTGTAATAACTCATTCATGACTGAACCTTGTACAAATCCACACACAATAACCCAACATCACCTCTAATAACATCTCATCAAAGCACTGCATGCAATATCTGAAAACATATAGGTGTCTAGAGACCTGCACTAGTTCTGCAAGAAGCATTGCATCAATCACATCACAACACTTGGCTACACGGGTTACACATCGGCTATGGAAAGGGATTGCGGTCTCACTTTAATGGGATCATAATTAATTTCCATACTAATGTGCTAATCTTTTGTAGCAGATCCTTCCATTAGCACGCCAATCATCATGCAAACCGAAGAAGGGCCATCGGAAGCTGGACCCAGCATACCCAGGGCTAATATTGGTGAACTACTAGCAGAGCCCCATCCTACGGCTCAGCCCCCAGAATTCCAGGGATTTCCAGGACCATGCCTATTGCCGATCCTCCTAGAGGGTATATTGAGAAGATTCATCATAATTCTCACTAGTTTCAAGGGCTAGCAGGACCGTTGGTGGATGCTGAGTTTATATTTGAGGCTGATTTGACTTTTGATGACCGTACCTGGGGCAAATATCAGTTCTTCTCAAGAGAGTTCGAAGGATTATAGAACACGGAAGACCTAACGCATGTTTGGGCAAGAGTAGGGTTTACAGAGTATTTCAGTGACCCTTTGCCTAAACCTGACTTCTACAGATGCTATTACTTAATCACCACCTTGATAGCTTCAGAGAACAAGGATCTGCCCGGCACTTTTATTTTGCCATCCTTAGTCAATGATCCGCCATATAAGCGGTTTTATCTTTCTAAAGATTTGATTCGAGCCGCCATCAAGATTCATGGAACCCACACTCCAACGGAGCGAGAAAGGTTAATCCCAGAGCCAATGAAGCGTGGGATGTTATTAAGTGGGAAGATATTTCGGTGATCACCCCTGAGCTTTCAAAACCACTGCAGATATGTATGCAGTATTTTGCTTTCCCTGCTCAGGATAGATTCACAATGCCTCACAAGCGCATATGGTTTGGTTTATATTTAGCACGTACTAGACCCCAGACAGTTGATCTCGCAAGCTGGATCATTGATCAGCTCTACTTAGCACAACACAGATGGGAAAGAAAGAAAGTCATCAATGGATGTTGCACTCTCACACGCAGCGTATATATGTGTTTGGCTTATGATTTACCTATCGAGCGAGCAATAACAAGTGAGGAGTTGAAAGCCTTCAAGGGAACAACAAAGAAAGCTAGAAAGCCTAGCACAGGACGAGCAGGAAAGCGAATGAGAGGAACTATCCCCTGTCTTCAGGTGCCAGAATCACCCTCGCCACAACCATCTCCAGAGCAGTCTCCGACAGAAGCCACTCCAACAATACAACCTATTCGTATACGATTATCAAGACTAGTTGTAATGGAAGGCACTACCAGCGCAGTTACCTCACAACCAACATCAGTTCAGGAACCGACCACCACTCTAGCAGAAGTTCCCACCACTATTGGTGCGGAAGCTTTCTCTTTTCCGATACCAAACATGGAAGCAGAACCACTGGATACAACCTTTGATTTTGAAATGCAGGATGCCTTCTCGAATGAATTTTAGTTTTCAGAAGGTCAGATCTTCTCTCAGGAATACAAGCGGCCAAGTTACCCGACCACGCCCCGAGACCAACCACAAGGACAAATAGTGTCTAGTTCCGAGGAAGAAAGAACGGAAACCAATGAAGATGAAGGCGATGACAAAGCCAGCCAGGGCACTCACGAATCCCAAGAGCATGGACAGACAGATGAACAAGGACAGCACACAAACACCCAGGGGGACACTAGCACACACGAAGACAAAACATTCGAAGCAGCAGCTTATACGCTAGCCATAAGAAACTTGTATCGAACCATGGAAAAAGTTTGGGCAGGCAAGAAATTCACTGAGGAAGAGAGTCAAGCACTTATAGAACAGGAACTTGTCTCAGGCGGATTCGAAGAAGTATATATCAGAGGCTTCCGAGAACTTGTCAAATCAGTGGGATCCAGAGAAGCCTTACAATATTTGCAGAGGAAACTGTTACCATAGTATGACCCTCGTAGAATCCGCCTACTAACCAAACCTGGTGAATATATTCGGGTACCCGCTGACGGACAATCTTCAGAACAGGCCAAGGAAGCACGTCTCGTCCCTGAAGGCTCAATCGCAGGAGACACCATTATCGTCGACTCCCCACCCCGTACTACTGATGTACATACCACCATAGTTGTTGAAGTACCTACCACCCCAACCGCTCCTCCGTCACCTCCCACCCATCCAGTCTCCCCCATACACCCTCCTTCTCCCCGAACAACATCCTCCTTCTCCGACGGAGTAGGAGAAGTAGTCCTTACTCCCATTCATCCCACCATTCCCGCACCCACTCAACCTAGTCTACCACCTAGCACACCCACCTTCCTATCTAATCCAATTTTCCCACCATCCTTTCCATCCTTCCCCACACCTCCAAGAACCCTTTTCCCATTCCCACCTCCATTAACCTTCTCCCCAGTCTCACCTCCCCGACCCACCGTAACTCCTCTTTCCCCTTTCCACCAAGCCGTCCAAGACAACCCCTCTATAAATTACTCTTCAACCTTTGTAAATCTTGTATTTACACCCACACACTTACCCACGATCACACCACTATTCACAGTCACCGCACTCGACACCACATCCAGCGATATGGATATATCACCACCCACCGCACCTCCACTCACTTCATTTGAGGCACCACAATATTTAAGCACACCACAATTTTCCACAATCACCACAGCATCCACATTCCCACCCCCATTCCCCATTCCCTTTGCATCTACACCTACTGCATCTTCGCTTAGCACATGGTTAATATTATCACCCACTGTAGATACTGCATTTCGACAAATGCTCACCTGTATGACTCAAGTCAAAGATGAGTTCACATCTCTGGGAAATAATTATCAGCAGCTGCAGAGGACAACCAATGATTTACAATCGCAGCTAAATTCGCTGACCATCGAGAATGCCTCCCTAAACACCAGATAGCAAGAACTCCAAGAGGCATACCACAAACTAGAACTAGAAAGTGAAGAGAAAACCAAAGAGGCCACTGCTGATCTTGATAATTTGTTACAGGCACAGACCATTCGCAACATGATGCTTACACGGAACATGGGCTTACTCAGAAGACACCTGGCAGCAGCAAAAGAAGAAAACCAGCGCTTACAAGAACAAAATAGAGAGAATCTAGAAGCTGCCTTAGATCAGCTAGACCAACCGCTAAGCCCCAGTCACTTTAAGGCCGTGCCCTCAGACTCGATGAAAATGTTGTTAGAGGATCATATCAGATTGTTAGATGAGTATGACGGCATGAACGAGGAGTTTCAGAAACTCAAAGATGAAAACAAGATCTTGCAGTTAAGAGTACCAATACCACAAGGCCTACTAGCTCCTGCGGACCCATCTCCTGACATCCTAGAGGAACTCAATGCTTTACAGGCCCAGGTATCTACTCTTCAATCATGGATAGAAGTATATGAAGCACCACCCAGACCAGACTCCCCACCGGACCTACCAGCAGAGGAAGAAATAGTGACTATTCCGGTGGAGGAAACTTTTGAAGAAGCATACGAACCACAACCCATCCCAGGCAGACGGGTCACGGCTGAAGGCCAGACGACTTACGAACTTCCTACTCCCACATGGATGAAGACAATTGAAGAGTTGGGAACCACCCACTCCGCACGAGTAGAGGCGCAGTTGCACGCAATGGCAATGATTGAGGAAAGAATTTTACAGTTGCCCTACTTTGCTCATTTGGCCCCGCGCAGATACATATCAGGGCATGAGCTACAGTATAAACCTTATTTCATGTTGATGGCAGAATATCAGTTAGCCATAGAGAAAGAAACAGGCAAGAAACCCTCTCACGCTACTCAGTTTGAGCCTGACGATTTGCCAACAGACGTGCAGCAAGGAGAAATCTATCAACCAGAATGGCGCAAGGATCTCTTACAAAAATATCCTGAAATGATGAGTACTTGGGTTAAGGCACCTTTACACTTAAAGTATAACCCATGTTGGAGACTAGTGCCACGTCACCGCTCTTGGAAGGCATTCGCTATTAAAATACAAAACAACAAACAATGCCAGGACTGGTTAAACTACCCATACTTCAGACCACCTATCGGACCACCTACAATCGGATACATGATGGCCACGATTCATCACTAGCTCCCTCACTTGAAACACATGGATGATATAGCAGTGCACATGACTGTCAAGATATTTGACATGATGCAAATGGTTTTTAAAGTCTTCAGACGCGTCAAGGCTCCTCATGTAAACACCCCGGGCTTCAAGCATGGCAATCTAGATCTTGCATATGACATGAGTACAACGCCATCGCTTCGGGTGTGTTACGCCTGGCATTGCAGAATCAAATACTTACCGGCGTGCTACAAGCAGACCTTCGAAGAAATGTTCACCACCGGTTTTTGGGAATACCATTCAGAAGTGTTCATCAGCAGGCCTACACATTTACTTCAACTATTTGCCTGTGAATAGATGGTCTATTCCATGCATTATCGACTCCCGCCATCAGATGAACCACAACCCATTGATTGGGAGAAACTCAAGGCAGATTTGGCCCGAGGCATTCGCATATCAGAGCACACCCTCTCTCAAGACCTCCTACAGAACTACATCCGACAGACCGCACAACAAGGTTCTATCGAGGACGACAGAAGCGAGAGGGAGGGAGTCAGTCGAATCAATTTTTCAAAGATTATGTTTTATAAATATTCTTCAAAACCTCCAACAATGATTTTCATCACTATTGTAACATATGTAACATAGAAAAAACCCTTTTTGTAATTCATAGCTCCATTTTGTGCAAGCCGAGGAGTCTCGAGCTTGAGGAGCTTAGGTAGAATGAGCGTACCAATTTTGGTTATTTTTAGACACCATTTACCCTCTCAAATAGGGTATAGGACCTATTTTTTAACTATGCCGGTCACTAGATGTGAAACCGGTCAAAACTAGTCTAGAATCTATAAAAAGAGCTCGAGAGCTCATGTTTGAGGTTAGCTTGTTTGAGTAGAGAAGAGCTTAGAGTTATTTTGAGCTTGTAAGAGTGTTCTTGAGCAATAGAGTTGATTTCTCACCTTCCATTGTGTCTTGCTTGTCTCTTCGTAGTGTGTGTGTATGTGTGTGTGCATCTCTATGCTTCTCACCTTCACTCTCACTTCATCTCACATTCACGATCTTCATATCACTCCTATCTCTTCCGCGGATTGACATTAAGGAGGTGGAGCTTCTTAACGTGGCTCTCACCATTGTGCTAGAGCAACACAAGCCCACCACATAACTACTTACCTATTGAAGAATATATGGTGTGTACTATAGAATTTTGGCTCTCAAGATATGCTACAATTCTAGAGCTAGCAATAAAAATGATGAATAAAGTGTTGAGCATGCCACTCATAGTTTTGAAAGTCTTCAAACATGCTCAATATACATTTTTGAACTTCAGTGGCATTAACCAAGGAACAAATGCCATAGTTTTTTATTTATCAGTAATGCCTAGTCGACTCACTATCATGGCCATATACTCACCCTTAATGTTTCTATCGAGTCAATATATGTAGACTTTTGAAGAAGCGTTTTTCATAGGATTTTTCGAAATGGACTTGGAAATTTTTGTCAAGATGACTTCCAATTTAAATGCTCGATTGGTGGACTATGAATTAAGCTTCTTTGTAGATCATAGACAGTCACCAAATGATGGAGTAATATCAGCACAATGGAAGGAACTGATGATATGTGAAGCCAATCTATTGAATCAAAGAGAGCAAACAACCATTGAGACATACGTCACTAGCCAAAGCCTGTCGGGGACAACAAAGTTTAGGAGGAGGGACATGTGGAGGGAGAATCAAGTAAGAGAAGAAGAAGAAGAAGAAAATAAGAAAGAAAAACTACCCAATGAATATAACTCACCCTCTACTCAAAGCCCCATAGGGGCACACATGAGGCTGCAACGCGCAAGAAGGAGGTCCTGAAGTGTGTGAACAAAGATTAAACACAAGACCTTTGAGGCATCAACCAAAAGACAAAAACAGATGCAGCGCTTACCAAATGGTGGGTGTGGTGAAAAGAAGTAAACATGCTTCATCAATACAATAGGGCCCGATGTGTGAGAACAAAGATTTATCCGAAGGCCAAACGTTAGAAAGAGGTAGAGGCTAAAAAGTGGAAAAGAGTGACTATGATAATCACATTCTTAGCCACTAGGTGCATGCATGGAAACCCGAATTATCATAGCCACCCAAATGTATGAATTGTAAGGAATACTAAGGGGATGACGGAAGCATTGGACTTAGGATCCGATAAAGTAACAAATTGTCTGAAGGTCTTAACTATCTCCTTGACCGCTGGTTGCGTGTGTTGAAAAAATAATAAACAAGCCTCGGAAAAGAAACAAAGCCTATCAAGGGACAATAGAGACAAAGAGGGGGAGAGTGTTGTAGAGAAAAAGAGCACAAAAAGGGGAGCCCCAAAAATTTTCCAATTATGGGCATAAATTTTCTTCATTGAATTCCTATAAAATACCTCATGAAGCTATGTAAATGCACTAGAGGAGTCCTCTCGATGCATGAACCCCAAGTCATGTAACATAATTCTTATAGCATAGTAGGAATTTAGTGTTTTTCAATAAAAGTGTCGGTCTCTTGTGTGAAAGGAACAATTTTAGGGCACGTATATAGAAGTCACTTGGTGACTCTTGTTAAGGCCTTTTTTTCATTGTGAGAATTGACGCTAAATTTTGAATTCGCCTCTTTCCTACTGATTATCTTTTTCTCTAAGAGCTTGTGTGTGAGTATTATGCATGAAATGTGTGTGTAGGACTGTGATTTACCCCTTCCCCTCACGTTTGAACTGCTATAGTGCACTTGAGGAGTTCTGCATGGTAGTTCTGTTAAACCTTTTGAGATACAACCATTTTTCTGCAAGTGATGCATGATGTTCTAGATCTCTCACAAATTTGTTTACTAAGACGTGCACGATATTGTGAGAAATCCAGTGCAACACTCAAGAATGATGATGATGATATGATGAGGATGAAAAATATGAAACAAAGGATATGGATCACAACCTCCCAACAAGATCAGAAGCAAATGCCATGAAGCATTTCATGTCGGGCTCAAATGTGGAGGTGATTGCAATCCGAGTGGATCGGGTCCGGTCGTGGCACACGCAGAGTGTATGAAGCTAGTGAGTGTTGGAAGGTCTCTATGATCAAAATGTGAAGGTGAAGATGAAGTTGGGTATGGGCTGGAGAGATGTCATCATTTGATTATGAAAGGGGAACATATGGATGTATGCATGATGAGAACAAAACGAAAACCACACACATGAATCAACTTTTGATAGGAAGAATGGTCCACGAATGGAGCTTCTTATACACTTTAGAAAAGTAATTCATAAGCATGGGTTCTTGTGGATGTATGCATGATGAGAACATAAACAACACCACACACATGAATCAATTTTTAAAAGGAAGAATGGTCCAAGAATGGAGCTTCTTATACACTTTCAAAACCGAATCATATGCATGGGTTTTTGTGAATTTATGCATGATGAAAACAAAAAGAAAACCACACAAATGAATCAATTTTTGAAAGGAAGAATGGTCCAACAATGGAGCTTCTTATAGACTTTCGAAAATCAATTCATATGCATGGCTTCTTGTGGATGTATGTATGATGAGAACAAAAAGAAAACCACACACATGAGTCAATTTTTGAAAGGAAGAATGGTCCAAGTATGGAGCTTCTTATTCACTTTCAAAACCAAATCATATGCATGGGTTTTTGTGGGTGGTATGAATGCATATGGGTCATGATGTATAAATGAAAAGAAACTTTTTCTCTCAATCTCAATGGATCATCCTCATTGGTTCAACGCATGTCTGCGGAGCCTTCTTACACATAGAAAAAGATAGGAGACATGTAAAAACATATAAGAGACTAAGAGACAAGAGATATGAATTAGAAGATATTGTTATGACATACATATACATGAATGTTGTGAAACGTCAAGCTAAGCATTCTACTGGTCAAAGGTGGTCGCATGACCCTCTCACCATGACAGTTCAACCGAATGTCACACGTAACTCACTCACACGCTCCACTAAGGGTGAGCAAAGAAAGAGAAACTGGGTTTATGAGCCTATCCTAGAGTGGAAGTCTAAATTAAAATTGAATCTAGGAACTATGCTCTTACTAGCCCACCTTGAATCCTCACACGCTCAACTCAGGATGGTCTCAAGGAAACCATGTGCTAGCAAGGGCTCTATGGATGCCTAACAATGATGTTCTAGGAGTTTGGAGGGGGGTTTATATAGTTTTTTGAATGAATTTGGGCCTTTGGATCTAGAGAAATCAACTCTCTACCCTAAGATCAATTGCTTTTCATTACAATCATTGGATTTATCAAATGGATCACTAAGATTGGTTCTTTACATAATATCTAGGGCAAAGGGGGGGAAAATAGGGGCTTCATTCTCCACCATTGGATTTGGGGCTGATTTGGACCGTCAGATCAGTATTGACATCAATTTGAATAAGATAAGCTATTATTTTCAAACAAACTTTGCATTATTGATCTTTGACTATTAGAAAAGGCTTATACGATGAAAAAAACTCATGGATCCTCCTTGCTTCATGCTTTACTGCATCTCCACCCTTGAATGTGAGCTCATCCTGATTGTACAACATGGTTCAATCATTGTTTGCCATGTGCCAGCCCTTCAAGCCTTCAATTTTCTTATTCTAGGAAACTACGGTGACCTTGAAAACTAGATTTTGTGCTCTTTGATCCTTCAAATATCGTTTGTTGAAGATGAAAATTTGTAGGGCTATGTTTTGAAAGGTCTTCTTTAGGAATATGCAGAAAAGACTCCCATCTGAATCTCCTTTATATAAGTTTGACTACATTTGGAAGATTGCAAGGTGACATTAAGGTGTCTAGGAAGCTCTGATAGCCTTGAAAATTTGTACAAATATGTAGCCACATATGACCTTTATACATGCCAAACCATATCGCTAACAAAAATTCCTATACAAAATTTTGTAGGGTCTAAGTGGAAAAATTACATTTTTTACAAAATGCAAATGCAATGTCAATGTGCTAGAAAATCCATTTACATGTGAAATTCGGGCTATATACTTCCTTTGATATGCTTTAAAAGTGTATGAATTTTCATGTGATTTGGATATTTTTCAAAGATCTAGTTGTTGTCGTCGAATTTTTTACACAAGGATACATATAGGCCAAAATAGGGCACAAAGAAGTCTTTAATCTGTTGGAAGCTAGATCATCACTAATCCTTAGTATAATCTCACCCAAGGAAGCAGAACTGAAGGAAAATAGGGAAGAAGCTTCAAATAGGGATGTGTCTCATGAGTATCCTAAGCTAGACTTACCTGCTCGTACTGAAGTGTTGCATGACTCTATAGCCAACTCTCCTATAGGATATGAGATTGATGATGTTGCAGAGCTAAGAAGAGCAAAAGGCAGAGAAAAAAAAGGGCCCCAAAATTTTTCGGATTTGGACACTCTATTTCTGTATTATAACCATTTGTGTAACATATTTTCCATTGTAAATGCACTAGAGGAGTCCTCTAGATGCATACCCATGGAGATTAGTAGCTTAGCCATGTAAATTAGTAGGAAATTAACCTTTTAGTACCATTTTTAATGCACATGTATATAAGTCAATTTGTGACTCTTTGTAGAGACTTTTTTGCCATTGTGAGAATCAAGAGCACAGAATTTCGAATTTGTGTCTTCTCCTCTCTGTATCTTCTTCTTTGTGAGCTTGTATGCATGTGTGTTGCTTGAAAAGAGTGATAGGAAGTGTTATCTATCCATAAAAGTGTCTATTTACTGTTGTTAAGGTGTGTGTGAAGTGTAGGAAGTGCTGAAGTGTAGCAAGGTCATTCCCGCGACTCAGTATTTTGCTCATAACTTGAAGTAGAAGTGTCAGAATTGAGTGAAAATACACAATTGGATGCCTCTTCTCGAGAGCTTCGAAACGCATATACTATTTGCTATATTCGGAGTTTGGAGCTAAGAGAAAAGCTCAATTTACTGTTGGATGCTGCTCCAAGTATCGTGAGACCATAACTGACAGTTGAAGCATATGTGGAATAGTCTTAGCCTTGATTGCACTCTTTGGGAAGCCCATTTGCATTGATCATCATTTGAATGCATATCTTCATACACTCGGCTAGGTTTTGATACTCCTTGGATTGATAAATAAAGCGTGAATCCCCACTATATGCACTTGAGGGGGATTGAGGTATAGTCTCTTTCTCCACAAGTCCTTAAGTTGGATCTTAGGTACACATGTTGTTTGGCACCATTGCCGGGGAATGTCGAATCAAACCGAGGCATTTGTGTGATGGTAAGTAGCTTTTCGCATTGAAGCAAGTAGAGGAGTTGTGAATTTCTCTTCTTTGGTAAGTCACACTCATCAGCACTTACTACTTCTCGCTCTTGGAGTGTGTGTAGTGAGTTGTTAGTCTAGGGAAGTGAGTGGAGAGAGTAGAGTAGGAGGAAAGAGGGAGTACTTAGGAAGTTAGAATAGCTTTCAAATTTTTTTCTTTTCAGCCCTTTAGCTAGGAAGAATTTTTCAAAAAGTATAAAAACCCAAAAAAAACTTGTCTTCTAAACTTCACTTGTATCCAAGCAAGTATCGAGAGAGAGAGCTAGCAGTCGAGTATCGCGACCTGAGATCAGAGAGTTTGGAGCCGCGCAGAGAAAGAGTGAGTGTTAGAAGAGCTTGGAAAGAGCCTCCAAGGTGAGCATTTCAGTCTGTAACTCATCACCTTCAATTAAAATCAATTAACTTAGCAAAATGATCTTCGACAAGTATCATGAAGGTCATCCAGGGGTGAGGAAGGTTTATTTCTGTGATACAGACTGAGGGGAGAGGGTAGATAAGCTTTAAAAACATTTATGTGCTTGTACAATCCTAAAACATTTGCCAAAAAAGGAAACATTTATGTGCTTGTACAATCCTAAAACATTTGTACAATCCTAAAACATTTACCGTGTCCTCCCACGGTTGAATATCGCGATAACTGAGTATCACGATCTCCTGTGGTCGAGTATCGCGATACCTGGCCTTGCTGAATATCGTGTGTCGTGGAACTCTTTTCACGATACCTGTCAAGTATCGGGTATCGTTGAATTGGGTCTTGTGATAGTTGTCACGTATCGTGTATCGTTGAGAAGTCCTCACGATACTAGCCGGATATTGCATATCGTGTATCGTGAAATTCTGATCACGATACGTATTGGGTATCGTGTATCGTGAGTCTCTGATCACGACACTTGCTGGATATCGTGTATCCCGGAGGCAACCTTCCCGATACCTGGCAAAATATCGAGTATCGTCAGGAATTTTCTCGCGATACTTGTCGACTATCGAGTATCGTGAGACACAGCAAGGTCTAGTATTGAGTATCGTGGAAATTTTGTGGTGGAATATCGTGTATCGGGTATCGCAGATTTTTTATCACGATACCGGTCAAGTATCGTATATCGTTGATTCACTCACGATACCGGGAAAGTATCGTATATCGTTGATTCACTCGCGATACCGGTCAAGTATCGAGTATCGTATTCTTCAAGTATCGTGTTTCCTCAAGTATTGTGTATCGAGTTTTCTCAAGTATCGTGTATCGCCTTGCTCAAATATCGAGTATCATGACATACTCTTTTGGGGTGCAATATCGTGTATCGTGTTCCTCAGAGGAAGTTTCTCAGTCACTCAAGTAATTCCATAAATTGGGACCACAGCAAGGAGCATTGGAAGTTGGGAGTGGTAAAAACGAGAAGACAATTTTTAAGTGAATGAACCTAAGGTCTGGGAGAACCCTAGGAAGCCGAAGAAGTGTGATTTCTTCTGTAGGAAGCGTAGCCGAACCAAGTAGTCATTCACATTACTCTAAAACCTCGAGTGAGTCTGAAGAGAAAATTGCCATGACATCTGAGGATATGCAGAATACTGTACCAATGATTTGCATGATGTCAATTATTGAGGGAGAATATCGGACATCTTTAGAATATGTGAACACCAACCAAAATGGGATACCTATCTACTTAGATGGTCTAAACCGATCAGTGGCCAGACTAAAGAAAGCTTCAGATTCTTACATAGTGCCTAATCCAGGAGTTACGTATGCAGGAGGTTTTTATATGGACAAAAGAGATATTCAATATGTTGTTACGGAACACCCTGAAAGCATCAATGAACAAGGGGAAGAAGACAATGCTCACAACCTTAATGAAGAGGGACATGAAGAGCAAGTGACCACACCTAGAGGGAGATCTACTGTTGTTAGGGTTTGGAGAGGAGACCTAGTTCCCCAAGATGATTCCCTAATGGATGTGTATTTGATCAATGGAATGGAGCATCTCCTCAGAGCCCACTCTTCATTATGGGAAGTGGTCGATAACCCAGTTACCATCTGTGAGTTACAAGATCCTGAACTCCCCACCATTATCACTTATTTGGATAAAAACCAGAGGATGTACTGGCCTCTAATGGAGTTAGAAAGAGCAGGGTTGAAATATCAGAACATTCCAGTGTTCCCTTCTAGAGATCAAGCTACTACTTCTCAGAACCCTCAAGGAACTTTTCAAGATAAATCATATCAGCATTCTAGAAAGACACAACAGACTCATATTCCTGTCAAACCACATCTTCAGTTTGCTATGTCGGCCAATAATCCTAATTATCAGCCTCAACCACCTGTTGAACCAATGAATAGAATTCTTGTCCCAAATAGACCACATGTAGTAAGAGGACCTGGAATAGCGATAGGAAGACCAGTTTTCCCTGTGATGCCTAGACCACTTGAAGCAGGAAGAAGATCAAGACCAATTCAAGTTGCTAAATGCATGAGGAACCACTATGATGGCTCTAGCGAACCTTATAATCATATAGCTCAATTCAAGCAAGTAATCAGAGCCGAACAAGTGGAAGATTTCTTGATCCAATATGAATCTTTTGGTCTAACTTTGACAGATACAGCTTTAGCTTGGTTCCAGCCATTAGACCCTAATAATTTTCAAAACATGGAACAAGTCTATCAAGAATTAATTGAAGAATTCACCAAATCAGGGATTAAAAACAACTCTTCCTCATTGATCCATAGTTTTAAGCAAGCTCCTACAGAGTCAGTGAGATTGGTTGTAAGAAGATTCAAGCAGTATGTAGATAGATGCCCCCCAACAACCCAATGAGGGTACCCATGCTTAGAAGATGTATTCATTATGGAGGTGATCATCCTTCTCATATGTGCACTAGGGGAATAGTCCCACCACCTGCTTATGCTTACACTAGACCACCCGTCCCAGGCCCTCTACAATATTGTAGCATAGAACAAAAATCCACAAATCACAGCACAGGAAATTTTCCTTACAATAGGCAATCAAGACCGGTACAACCTCTCATGAGACCTTATGGATACCCTCAAAGAGATCAAGGAGGAGAAGCCTTTAGATATCCCACATATCAGTAGCAGGCACCAGTACCAAGACCTTATGTTTATCAAGGTTACACTCAACCACAACCGGTATTAGGGCAAAAACCACCCCACCCTCAAAATGTTGTCTCAGGGAAAGAAGCTTGAGAGGAAGAGAATCCGGAGAGAGCAATAGTTATGGCCACACTTTTGACTAGTAACGAATCATATGATCCATCTTATGACCATAGTCCAGGAGATTATTCTGTTTATGAGAGCTCTATAATAGAATATGGACAAATGTACGAACCATATACCTATGGCATGGAAGGACCAGATAGTTCTTACGGATATGAGGAGGATTATGTGTCCTTAATGTATACTGCTCCCAGAGCATCCATACCCCCTCGACCTATGAATAGACCACCTGTACCTAGAGGACCATGTTACAGATGTGGAGGTGACAATTATATCAGAGAGTGTACATTACCAAACCCACCACCACCACAGCGAGTCTGGGAAGGATACTATAGTGATTGTGGTAAAGAACACCTTTTCAGAGATTGCCCCAAGAACCCCAACAAAGTTAACTCGAACGTGCAGATCAACGTGATAGAAGTGATAGAATCTTCAGGGAGTGATAAGGAGTACACTATACCATTGAAAGCAATAACAAGAGCAAAGGCTAGAGAGATACCAAAAAAAACTGGAGAGAATGATCGAGGCGACAGAGAAATGAATATACCTAAAACCCAAGTAGCCAAAGACTCGGATGAACCTGGAAAAAGTATCACCAGTAAAAGAACACAAAGATGGAAGAATCGTAGAGACAGGATAAAGGAAAAGAAACTACAACAACAGAAGGAGAAGGAAAAGAATGAGCAAGATCAAAAAGAAAAACAGAAACTTGAAGGAGAAAATCAGAAAGGAAAGCATAAAAAAGAAGAGGTAGGATCAGTTTTAGCAGATCCCATGCCGGAAGAGTTAGCCATGTGGATTCAGGCATACCAGGCACAAATAAGAGCAGGACCAACCATTGAACAACATGAAAAAGAATATCCTAGAGGTGACTTAGAGAAAGAGAGGTTGGAGATATGCAAAAAATTGATCAAAGTAGCCCAACAAACCCTAGAAAAACCTGCTCTTCAACTACCCAATTCACGAATTCCTGAAAAAGAATTCCAAAAGTGTGTCATCCCTAATGATTCCGAGAAAGGAAAAGAAGGAGAGACACGTGATGGAAATTACTGCGAGGATAAGAGAGAAGGATCCGTTGTCCCCGAAGTAGATGGGGAATGGCCTAAAGACTTGTGGGCAAGAGTCCAAGAAGATAGATGGAAGAAAGTGGAAGGAATTGAACCACCCTTTGAGGAGTTAGAAGCAGAAGGTGAAATAGAAGACTCAATACGTGAGCTGAATTCAGAAGGATTGTTACAATTCAACCAAAGTGAAAAGGAGAATGACAGTGTGAAGACTTTTCCAAATTACACAGGAGAATACGAACAGAACTCAGAATTATATTGCATTCCCTCAATAAGAAAGAAAGAGCAGAACCCCTCAATCCAAACATCGGACATCGTACAACATCTTAGAAAGGTAAAAATCCCTTGTACTCTGACACTGTAAGAACTGTTGAAAATCAAACCACATTTGAAGGAGAAATTAACCAGCCAATTGGAGATCAAGTCAGAAGAGAAGGAGATGCCTGATGAAGTGACCACAGTCAAAATCCCAGTCGATAAGGTTGGAGATTTCAGTGAGGGAGATGAAGGAAACACATCCCTTCCAATTACCTATAGGGGTTACACCACTAAAGCGATCTTAGATTCCGGAGCTGGAGTAGGAATTGCCACTAAGGAAATCTAGGAGAAATGGGGAAAACCATCTTTAAGACCAACACGCATGAAGATACAAATGGTAGATGGACACACTGAACGACCCTTGGGATTATTGGAAAGAGTAATTTTTACCACCTGCGGAGTTGAATTCGAGCACACCTTAGCGATATGTCAATTTGAAAGGGCTATCAATTATGAGATGATACTTGGAAGACCCTTCATGAGACAGCTAAAGGTAGTGCAAGATTGGGGAAAAGACGCGGTATACTTACAGCATCAAGGAACTACGACCATAATAAATCTCCATACATACACGTATCAAGATGTTCCCCCCTTGCAATGGAATCAGATTCATAAGGAGGAAGACGATCAGTCGATTCACAGTATAGGTACGAGTGACCAATCGTGGATGAACAAAGACACTCATCTATGGATATGCCAAACTACGAAAAAGAAAGAGGATAGAAGGAAAGGATGGCAGCAAAGGCAAGGAGTTGTTAGGTCTGTACAAGACCCAGCTTACATGCCTCAAATATTCCTAGATGAAGAATTTGAACTTCATGGTTGGATGGAGATTTTAGCCACTCTCGATGTGTGTGTAAATGAAGAAGTGATAACCATGAATGAATGCATTGAAGAGGAAGGATATGACATCAATCTATACGTGGTAGTTCTTCAAGAGGCTGAAGAAGGAGAAGTAATTGAAAAAGAATGGAAGGAAGATTATGAGAGCATTGAAATGGAACAAGAGCAAATGGAAACAGAAAGTGAAAATCAAGGAGTAAGTGTCATAGCTAATGAAATAAATCATGAAATGACACAGGAAGGAGAGCTTGGATTAGATAGAGAAAAAGATGACGGAGAAAACAAGCCTCAAGATCAATTTGAAGTGCCTGCCCACTTCAAAAAATACGAAGTAGAAGAGAGGAAAATTGCTATTCAAATGCCAAAACGAGAAGCACAGCCAAGAATAGCATATGACAATAAAGAACAAACCAAGAAAATTATAGTAACCTTGGAGGAAGGAGAAGAACAATGTACTTTTATAGGGCAAGATGTCTCAATGGAAGAAGAACAAGAGTTAATACGACTCATACGAGAATACAGGGAGATGTCTTTGCTTGGACATACAAGGATTTGAAAGGAGTGGATCCTTCTATTTGTGCCCATAGAATCCCTATGACATCTGAAGCTAAACCTTCCAAACAAAGACCATACACGTATAACGATGTTTACTCAGCAAAAATCAAGGAAGAGATAGATAAGTTGTTAGATGCTGGGTTCATTTATGAGATTGAACACACGGAATGGGTGTCACCTTTGGTGGTCGTACCTAAAAAGAATGGCAAGTTAAGGGTATGCATTAATTTGAAAAAGGTAAATGCTGCCACTATAAGAGATAGTTACCCATTACCCATCACGGATCATCTTTTGGAAAGAGTGGCAGGAAAGGAAGTTTATAGTTTCCTGGACGGTTTTTCAGGGTACAATCAGGTAGCCATTGCTCCTAAGGACCAGCATAAAACAGCCTTTGCAACTGAATGGGGAGTGTACGCCTTTAGGGTTATGACTTTTGGTCTAACCAATGCCCCAGCCACTTTCCAAAGATTGATGTGTCATGTATTCAAGGAGTTCTTGAGAAAGAGCATGGAGGTATACATTGATGATTTATGCACTTATTCAGCTATACGATCAGAACATATTCTTGAACTAGGAAAGATCTTTGCTAAATGCCGACAATATAGAGTATGCCTCAATCCAGAAAAGTGTGTCTTCATGGTTCGACAAGGAAAGATTTTAGGACACATTGTCTCTAAAAATGGAATTTCAACTGACGAAGACAAAATCAAAGTGATTCTGGATTTGTCGAGACCAAAGACTGCTAAAGAAGTGCAAGCATTTATGGGACATTGCGGATACTACCGAAGATTTATACACATGTATGCCATAATTGCTAGACCTCTTTATGCATTAGTGTCTCAGTTCAATTGGACAAAAGAATGTGAAAGAGCTTTTAACGAATTAAAGAAGCGATTAAGTTCAGCACCAATCCTTCGAGTGCCTAATTGGAACAAATCGTTTCACATTCACGTAGATGCTTCCAAGTTTGCCATTGGTTACATATTAGCTCAATCTGCAGATACAGGGAAGTTAGACCACCCTATAGCCTATGCCAGTAGACGGTTGAATCAAGCGGAGCGAAATTATACCACAACCGAGAGAGAAGGTCTAGGGATTTTGTACGCAGTGAAGAAATTTCGACACTGCTTGTTGGCAAACAAATTCAAATTCTTCATCGATCATCAAGCTCTACTGTACTTAGTCAATAAGCCTTGTAATACGGGACGACTAGTACGATGGTTTTTATTGTTAATGGAATTTGATTTTGAAGTAGTAGTCAAGAAAGGGAATACACACATCAGAGCAGATCACCTATCAAGAATGACACATGGAGAACCCCCCACAGGAGTACCGGATGATCTGCCAAATACTTACCTTTTTAATTTCGAAGTATGTCCCCAATGGGCAAAAAAATTGATCCCTATCCTCACGTATGGACCTAAACATGGGATCTCACCAAACCAAAACCAAGACCTATGGAAGACTAAAAACCTTCATATCATTGCTAGAAGTTTGTATCACCAAGACTCAAGTGGATTACTCATGAGATGCATGGAAGAAGAGGAACAAGAAATGTGGCTTCAAAAAGCACATGTAAATCAATGGAAAACTCATTTAAGTGTGAATGGAACATGGCAAACAGTGAAGAGATTAGGCATATATTGGCCAACCATGCAGAGGGATGCATATAACTATGTATCAGCCTGTCAAAATTGTCAAGAAAGAAATCCAGAAGAGAACTCTACGTTATGCTCCTCCACAGTAGCACCAAGGTGGAGCATGCCCCTGGTGAAATTCTTGAAGACCCAAGAGTACCCAAAAGGAGCCACTCTAGCAAAGAAACATGCAGTCACTGAACAAAGCAAGGACTATGCTCTCATAGGAAAACAACTCTTTAAGCGAGGAAGAGACAATCATTTATGAATGTGCATTCATGAAGATGAATATCTTGCTGTTCTAGAGATGGCACATACAGGAGTTGCAGGAGGACATTTTTCTGTAGATAAAACTGCAAAATGATTCTATTTGCTGGAATGTGGTGGCCAACCCTACATCAGGATGCAGCTACATATGTTTAGCGATGTGATACCTGTCAACGAACAAAATATCCAATTAGAAGAGATGAAATGCCACTAAAACCCATGATGAGTGCAAGAGCCTTTACTAAATGGGGGATAAACTTCATAGGACCTATTAGCCCACCGGCTAAAGAATCCCATGCTGAGTACATAATTGTAGCCACAGACTATTTAACCAAATGGGTTGAAGCCAAAGCAACCAAGGCGAGGACTACGGCCAAGTTTCTCTTCGAGAACGTCTTCACTAGATTTGGATTGCCTATAGAAATTGTGAGTGATAGAGGCACACACTTTGTGAATGAAGTGATAGAAGCCCTAGTGAATGAATTCTTAGTAATTCATAAGAAATCAGCACCATATCACCCACAAGCCAATGGACAGGTGGAAAGTTCAAATAAAATCTTATGTACAGTCCTCACGAAAATTGTGAACAATGGTAGATCTGATTGGGATAAACAATTACATCATGCTTTATGGGCATTCCGGTGGCCTACAAAACTGCCATAGGAACTACTCCTTTTAACTTAGTGTACAGACAGAATTCTATTTTGCCAATTGATTTCTTAATACCCACTCTCAGAGTAGCAACAGCTTATGAGTGGACTCACATGAACTATCAGCTCAATTGGATCAAATAGAAAAGTTACACGAAACTAGGTTACAAGCGGTAGCAGGGATTTATGCTGCTAAAAGGCGATAGAAGGCATATTTTGATGCTCATATTCAAGATAAAAATTTGAAGGAAGGAGATTTAGTTTTGGTTTATACTTTGAAACAACACGCAAAGAAACTGTAGAAAAGAGGATATGGACCATTGATCATCAATCGTATATCTACCAGCGGAGCCATCAGTTTAGCAACCTTAGATGGAGAGGTATTACCAAACTATATCAGCGGCTATCGAGTAAAAAAAATATTTAGAGCCATTGACAGAAGAAGTAATGTCACGACTAATAAAGGGTAAAAATAGGCACAGAGAGGAAGAAAGAATACGAGAAGAAGCAAGACAAGAAGCACTAGAGCAAATCAGGAAACGAAAAGAGTGGATGAGAGAGAGAGAAAGACGAGAGATATCGAGAGGGAGAGGAGCTCATCCCTATGGCTAATTTTAGAGCCACTGAAAACCTAGGTCAGCAAATAATGCAACCTTATTTGAATTTGGGTATTGGAACAAAAGAGTACCACTTGGTGGATGCTCTTATTGACACAGGAGCCACTATAAGCTGTATCAAATTTTCGTTGACCCAGAAACTCAAGGAAGAACTACGGCCCTCTAAGGCACAACTCATTGGAATAGGAGGAAAAATTACTCAATGTATAGGTGAGATTACCTTACCTCTACATCTCGGAAACAACATGATGGAAGAAAAACTCTTAGTATGTCATGATCAGGACTTATTAGAAGAGCTTGTATTAGGTCAAGATTGGATATACGAATATGAAGTGACTATTCAGTTGGCCCTAGGATACATCTCAGCCAAGATAGGACATCGTGAGGTGTTCAGCATGTTAGATGAACGACCGATCAAAGCTAAAGGTATAGACCCGAGAACTCACTCAAATGAGCATGATGATCAATGTATGTTCACTCACACTATGGAAACCCCTTCATCAAGTACTTCATGTGAGGATACACCAAATTTCGCTTACGCACAATCTTCTAATCCAGTAAATCACATGATTAGTGTTCTATCCAATAACAGCCTCAGTGAGGAACCGAGCACCAGAGAGACAAGTCAACAACACCATTACGAATCTGCACACATTAGAATATACCATATTCCTTACACTAGATGGGCTTGATCAAGTGACAGCCTATCTTCAACAACAGAACTACTATCGACATCGAATACCACAACAGAATAAGAATGCAGGTCACTTTGGATGCACAGTTCTACAACAAATTGCATTGCTAGAGTTTGGATTCCAGAGAAGGTAATAGCCGCACAGCCGGCCCGGACGCAAATATGGATGCCCAAGTCATGTACCCAAGTAACAATCATCAAAAAGGATGAGCCAAAGCACAAGGAGAATCAGTATGATCTAAAGGCAAAACGACAGGATACAAACCACTACAAGACAAAGCAAGAAACTCGACATGCAACAAAAATCATTCACAGATTCGAACAGAAGATGAAGCAAAAGTACTACATGAAAAGTACGACATTCTACAAGAATGTTAGGGATACAGACTATCCCAAGGGAGTAAAGCAGATTTGGATGCCGAAAGGCAAGACAATCTGTACACATCAACCAAGTAATTTGAGTTGCACACATTTGGAGTCACAATAATCCAAAGTATGCATGATAGGGCCACATTACAAGGCCAAGCATTCGGCACATTCTTCTTCTAATTCAGGATAGCGAAGCACATTTCCCTCTTGGGGAATAGGAGAGCACTTGTAAAATAATCAAAAAGAAAATAAAATATAATTCAATAACCGCTTTGGCTATGAACTAACTTTTCTGTTTTCTTTCAGACACAAACATAAAAACAATATGAATAAGTGTGAAAAATCCCAGGTATTACCTTTCTCACACCCATGGGGAAGGGACGATAAAATCCACTCGGAGAGTCGCAAATTTAAGAAGGATAAGTGAAGGCTGATTCTTGATACCAACTTGCACTAATTACTGGTATATATTGAGTGCAGATGGCATCATCCAATTCCGAGGCTACGCAAGAGGAAGAGGTCCTGCTTCTTCCCTTGGAATCAATCACGAAAGCAAGAGGCCATTGGTTTCTTGATGATCAACCAGTGTCCAAGCTCCTTTTTATGGAAACTATCAAGATCATTGATAGGGATCACTACTTCCCTATCATGTCACAAGATTTCAAGACTATCATACAAGGATTACCGTGCATGACAGATGTCTAGACACAAGCCGGAATTGATGCATTCTTGAGACTTCCAATATATTTGTCAGATTTCCAGAGATGCACACAAGTTATGAATACACTACAATCTGCATCAGATAAGCCATCAGTCCCTGAAACAAGAGTGCTTGACAAAGTTGGTACTTGGAAGACAATTCGATTCACTCATGAGATAATCAACCGAGCTTTTGGATGGAATCAAAATGGTTTAACCAATGTCAAGGATGAATGTCATGATCCTAAAAAGAGAACGTTTTTGGAAATCAATAGAACAGATATTGAAGACTCGGTTTGTTTAGTGCACCAACATTTTTGTTTCCCGAGTATGCATAGATACACAGCACCTCAAAAAATTGTTGTGCAATTACTCTCACATGCTATGAGGCAAGTGGGAAACCAAGTAAATATGACCCCGTATATTCAGGACCGCCTATTTGAAGCAAAGAAAAAGTGGGGTTAGAAAAAGTTCTTGAATGGAAGTTCAGCATTGACCTTGCTAATCTACAAGGCACTTGAAATGAAGGAGTGCTTACGCTTAATGCCAAATTCCATAGAGATTGCAAATTATGCAAAGTCTGCAACGGTACCAAAGAAAAAGAAAACAGTCGCTATTGAAGAAGTGGGAACCAGTTCAAAGAAGCCCATGCGAGGGACTAAACGCATTAGAGAGGAAGAAGCTCAAGAGACACCACAATCAAAGAGGACCCATACACTGCCTAAAATTGCTTTGACACAGCAACCGATCACAAAAAAGGGACCTCTCGGCAGCTCTAGAAGAGACGCACATGTATATGCAAGGACAAGTGAATTTGAATGTTCAAGCTCATCAATACAGACAAGCAAGCAAAGCCAAGCAACAAAAGAATAAGGAACAGACCCCATAACAAGCTGCCAGAGATAAAGAATTGGGCTTGGAAGATTCGAGCCCTAATGAGGAATCTAGCCCTGAAAAAGACACATTGGACACTGACATAAGAACAGAAATGAACAATGAGGAATGGACAGAGATAAATCAGGTAGAGGTCACACCTAACAATCAACAGTCAAAGGAAAGGAACTAAGAAGCACCCATTGAACCAGTACATATTATTCAATTAACGATCAGTCCAAGATCAGCATCAAAGAATCTCCAATCACAAATAAAGATGTAGTGCACCCGGTAAAAGAAGAAAGATTCCCACAAAATCCAGAACAAGTTCTGATTGAAGTATCGGATGATACACCACAAGGAAAGATTGACCGCAGGGAGGCTGAGCCACAGATACAACTCCACATTAGCCAGCCCCATGATACTACACTACATGTGGCACAGGGGAAAGATGTTACCACGGGCGAAGAACCTAGCATCCCTACCACATGGCTGAATGTTGATGTTAATCAATTAAAACCTGTGGTCAAGCAAATGATACAAACGGCCATGGTCACACAACAACAATTGATGGAAACAGATGCAGATTACGACAAGGCCATGAGGGAGAAGAATCAATTTCAAGTCATGAGTGAGCAATTGTCCGCACAACTCATCTAGGCCCAACAAGAGATTTCAGTCAAGGAAACGGAGATAATTGCAGTTAAAGAACAATGCAATACCTTGATGAAGCAGCATCATCAGCTCCAGACACAACTTGCGGAATTACAAAGATAGCATGAAGCTAGTGAAGCAGACAAGGAGAGAATGAAAGCTAGAAGCAATCTGCTCGAAACACAACTTAAGGTATATATGGAGGAGAATGATAACTTACGAAGCAGAAATAAAGAACTGATGAAGGCATTACTGTATGACCAACCTATAGAAAAACCAGAAACATCAGTCACTAACCAGAAGGAATTGAAAGATCAGATTGAGAAATATGCAGATCTACTGAAACAAGAGCAAGCACGAACAGAGGAATGGGAAAACATGTACATCAATGAAACAAATGCACTTAAAACGCAACTACAAAATGTGAATGCCAAACTTGTAAAGAATTACAATGAAAATGTAGACCAAGTAGCAGAGATTGGTAGCGAGTTACTTGCGGCCAAAGAGGCACTCAGGATAGCTATGCAAGAAGTTAAAGAAAAGAATGCACGCCTTGCACAATTAGAAACCAAATCAGAAGAGAAAGTATCCATCAAGACACCAATAGAGCCAAGACAAGAGAATCCTACTGACGAGGTAGAGGTACGTCCTCTATCTCCCCCGATCTATAATTCTCCAATCAAAGAGCAGATGGTGGAACCATGTGATGATCATCCAATGCCATATACTGCAGAAATAGATCAGAAGGAACGGGCACTATTGGTGTCCTGATTGACAGAGAATTTTGAAAATGAAGTGATCAAAGTAATGAAGGAAGCAAAAATAAAGGGCAAAGACTTGGATACCATAATGAAGCCTTTCAACATTCTGTACGGATTATTGAAAGAGAAAACAAGGCAACACATAAAGAAGATCACACAGAGAAGTCCAGACGAGCAATTGCACTTCAAAGATGACACATTCAATTATACCCAAGAAGAATTTGAAGCTGCACAGCTAGTATGGAGAAGAAAATTTTTGGAGAAAAATCCTACTTTGCAGGTGCACTGGCAAGCAGCACCGTATTTATTATAGGTAAACCCTTCATTTTGCCCAACACCCCGTCGCAGAGAAGCAAGAGAATTTTTGGACATGCAGAAGAATGGTGTGATCAATAAACAGTGGCTGAATTATCCGCTGCTTCCAAGTCCACCTCGTAAGTATCTATCGACAGAAGATTATATGGTAAAAACCATTGAATTTTGGTTGCATTTTTATGCAACAGTACCCGATCTAACTATCAAAAATGACGAATAAAATTCTCAGCATGATCCTTACAGTTTTGAAGGTGTTCAAGCACGCGGCTTATACATTTTTAAACTTCATTGGTATTAATCAAGGAACAAATATCCTCTTTTTTTATTTTTCTATTATGCCTAGCCGACCTACAATAATGGACTATTATTCTAGGCTCATGTTTTTACCAAGCACATATATGCAAACATTCGAAGAAGCCTTTTTCACAAGGTTTTTTGAAATCGATTCAAAAATTTTCTTAAAGATGTCATCCAACTTGAATGTCAGATTGGTGGCATACGAACTAAGCTTCTTCGATGACCACAGACAGCCACCACATGACGGTGTGAAAGCAGAACAGTGGAAGCAACTAATGATATGTGAAGTTAATCTGCTTAATGAAACAGAGCAAAAAGTGTATAGAACATACTCCCGTCGACTTCCAAAGCCTGTCGGGGATGATAGAGTTCAGGACGGGGGCAGTGTTGAGGGAGAATCCAGCAAAAAGAAGAAAAGAAGAAGACAAAGAAAGAAGCTTCACTAAAAGATTATATTTGAAGATATATCTCTGCAAGAAGCCCCGTAGGGGCACAACACCCATCTCTGCACAGAGCCCCGCACGGGCACACATCAAGGAAAAGCACGTAGGTGGGAAGGAGGAACCAAGGCCATGAAGTATCCATGAAGAAGTGCAAGAAGATATCCGGCGGTTCTAGAACCACAAAGAAGGTGCTTCAACCTCTTGATCTTTGGAAGGTCCAGATCGAAGGCTGAAGAACTACACCTTCATACCTTCCACTGGTGGCATGCGTGGCAGCTCGACTTAACACAGCAACTCATAATTAAAGAGGTTATTGGCGAATTAGACTACAAATCTCAGGTAGTCCAACTCCACGGATTGGGGGCAATGAAAAGAAAAGAACAAGCAAAACAAATGCATCAGGCCCAGAGAATGTAAAAGAACAATCAAGAACAAGGCCATTAAAATGTAATGCCACTCTGACAAAGAGGCAAAACTGACCGAGAGATGCATGCGGAAAACAAGTGACGGACCAGAAGTAAAACCTGTCAAGGGACGACATAGACAAAGAGGGGGAGAGTGTTGCAGAGCTAAGAAGAGCAAAAGGCAGAGAAAAAGAAGGGCCCCAAAATTTTTCCGATTTGGACACTCTATTTCTATATTATAACCATTTTTGTAACATATTTTCCGTTGTAAATGCACTAGAGGAGTCCTCGAGATGCATACCCATGGGGATTAGTAGCTTACCCATGTAAATTAGTAGGAAATTAACCTTTTAGTGAATAAAGTGCCGGTCTCTTGTGTGAAAGAACCATTTTTAGGGCACATGTATATAAGTCAATTTGTGACTCTTTGTAGAGACTTTTTTGCCATTGTAAGAATCAAGAGCACAGAATTTCGAATTTGTGTCTTCTCCTCTCTGTATCTTCTTCTTTGTGAGCTTGTATGCATGTGTGTTGCTTGAAAAGAGTGATAGGAAGTGTTATCTATCCATGAAAGTGTCTATTTAATGTTGTTAAGGTGTGTGTGAAGTGTAGGAAGTGCTAAAGTGTAGGAAGGTCATTCCCGCGACTCAGTGTCTTCATACACTCGACTAGGTTTTGATACTCCTCGGATTGATAAATAAAGCATGAATCCCCAGTATATGCACTTGAGGGGGATTGAGGTATAGTCTCTTTCTCCACAATTCCCTAGGTGGGATCTTAGGTACACAGATGACAAAAGTGAGGATATTTTGTCTCAACCCATCGACACTATAAGACAAAAACCAACATGGATATCAACCGCAAGAATACCACCTCTAATGAACATGCGAGTACAATGGGTATGCAAAGATAAGTTGCCTCCGCATGCCAGCACAAGGTAGGAACAGCTCGACCATCCAGTAGAAACATAGCAAAATAACTACTATTCGAAATATCAAGGAGATAAACCAACAATTTTTCGTGTATGGCTTCCAAAATCATTGGTGGAGGCTTAGAAATCACAACAACACATATGGATCGCGAAAGTAGTTCAAAGAACAACAAATCAAGAGATAGAAAAACCCAAGGAAATGTCATACCAGTAGAATAAAGCAAAGGAAACTATCAAGGATTGAAGAAAACCCCAAAAGACCACAACACAGAAAACCCAATCCAAGAACAAGAATAAGTCAAAGACCACATTCAAGAGTAGAGGAAGAAGAATGTGATAGAATCAAGGGCCATCAGCATAGAATACACGGTTAACATGGAGACCCACGAAGCGACAAGGAATCAACCAATATATTTAGGTAGTGATGTGTGTGAACACACTAGGACCGCCGAGGCATTTTTTTCCCTCTTTAGGAGGTTTTTTTCCCTCGGCTTGTATATATGCCTATTGCCCTAATGGGCTACTTATCTTTGTACATTCTTTAGTAATACATTCAGTATTGTGTGTTTGTGCTCCAAGCTTCTTCTTCTTCCTTGTGCTGTTCGCGTGCTTCCACAGACATCTATCTCCAACAATTGGTATCAGAGCAGGTCGTCGCTTCATCTAGGGTGTCGTCGACACTCCTCCGTTTGCAGTCTCAGAATCACACGAATTTTGGTGAGCATACTCAGCGTGTTTCCGAGTTTGAATGCACTATTGCAGTGCTTGTGCAGGCTATTTCATCTTTTTGTGCCAAAGGTATATACTAGTTTCTATTCGCCAGTTTAAGTGTCTCAAAGTCTGCTACAGGTCTAGCAGAATTCGTCTGGGCAGTTTCGTTCAACTTTTTGAGATAGAGTCAATTTTCTGCATCAAGGTATTTTAGTCACCGACCATGGCTGAAAGCAGTGATGTATTCCGTATGTTGGCTGTTGAGGATAAGTTGGATGGTACCAACTATCCATTATGGGCTTATATGATGCGACATGTATTGGTTGCAAAAGGATTGTGGAACATTGTGCAAGGTGTTGAAAGACGTTCTGTTACACCTGTAATGACAGGTACTGCAAATACAGGTGCTTTGAGCTGATGAAGATGGTGTTGAAGATGATATTCTGCAGATTCCTGTTCGTGCTGCTATTTCTGGTGCACCTACTACAGAGCAGATTTGATGGGATGGCAGAGATGCCCAGGCACATGCATTAGATTCAGCTTGCACGATCTAAAAAAGAATTGATGGAATCTACAAGAAAGTGCTATGATTCTGAAGGAAGGGTGCAATACTTGGAGCTGAGTCTTTTTGAGTTGTTGGCTGAAAAGATAGCTTTGACTGAGCAGCTCAATGAGATGACTCAAAGTGTACACACCCTTAAATCTATAGTAATTGATTTAGAAAAAGGCAATTCAGCCTTGAATGATGAAAGGAACCTTCTAAGTCAACAGGTCTCTGCGTTCAAAATCCAATAAGCTTCTCTTCTGAATGAGATGTTGCACCATACAAATACCATTCATGATATTAGAACACAAATAGAAGGATTAAAGCAAGATGTATTGAACAGTCAAGACGCTAGAAAGAGAATTTCTCTTGACCACAAGAAAGGCCTTGATGAATGTAAATCCTTGCAGCAGAAACTCCAAGATCTGTGTGAGGATCTTAATACTTACCAAGAAGAGAGAATAATTATTTAAGGGACATTGATGTTCATATAGGGAGGTCGAATGAGATGTGTTTGGAATTTAGAAGGTTACGATCTGACAAAGACTACCTACAGCTGAAGTTTTCTGAGTTGTTGTCTGAGAGGGTACCTTTGACTAAGCAGCTGAAAGAAAGGATCGAAAGTGTCCATGCCCTTGAAGTTGCAGTTGTTAATTTGAAGAAAGAAATTGCAGCATTAAAGGGAGAATAAGAAAAATACCTTAATCTCAAGGCACAGGTGTTTACAGGCACCACCTCAATGACAATGTTGGGGATTCAATAGCCTCTGGCAGTGAGCCTATTGAGAAATTTGTTCTTTGCAACAGAAACATGAAGAAGTATTTCTGATGTTGTAGGCAAGAGCGAATGGAATCACAAACCAAGCACTGATCTTGGTGATTCAATAGCTTGTGGTTCATTATCTGATGAAGTCCCACAACAAGCTAAGAAGTGCATCAGTTGGGTAACTGTTCATGAAAGTAATAGTAGATGTGTTCCATTTGATCCATCAAACCCATCAGCTAAATTGGATGTTTTGCATGTGGAGCCACCTCAAGGGATTCTTCACACTGGAGTTAAAACTTTGAAAATCTTATAAAGGAATACGCTAGTGATACTATGCATGAATCTCAAAAGTTCAGGCTGAAGTTGTTTTACAGGTACATGAACCGAAATAGGAGTGCAAATCATTATCCATTGCACAATCAAAGCCTACTTTCATTATCAGAGTGCATCTATGGACTAGTCCATGTATGTGTGTGTCCAAAATGTGTGTATGTCTACGCATGTGCATGTATTGATATACATCTTTATGTGTGAAAGTGTGCATGTGTTGCTCCTAGAATGTATGTGCATGAACTATGTATATATATGCATGTGTGTATGCTTGTGTATATCTAGGTGTGTTTGTGTGTGCACAAAATATGTATGTGAATATTTGAACAAGAAGCATAATGAAGCTTCATATTTATGTCTTGGTGTATATTCATGATGGTAATTAGATGTATATGTAAATCCATTTGGTTGCTAATATATGTATATGTGTAAGTGTATGTTTGGATGTGGTATATTTGTATGTGTTTATGTGTGTATGTATATGCTGGTATGAATATTGTAGATGTCTGTATATGTGTGGATTGAGTGTTGGTGTACATGATTGTAGATATGTACATGTATATAGCATTATATATATATATATATATATATATATATATAGATAGAGAGAGAGAGAGAGATAGATAGATAGATAGAGAGAGAACAATAATTATCATAAAAATATATAGTTTTAAGAGAGGTTATCACAAAACCTCCCTTAAATTTTTATATTTAAAATGAAAATTATCATCCAAATTCGCCAATTTATTTATATTTCAAATGAAATTTCTCACCAAAATTTGCCAAAATATTTAAAATTATGATATGATATATTTTAAGAAATTCGCCCAATTTTATATACTTTTGAGTCAAGGGGTTGGTCTTATTTTTTACCCTAATGAACAGTCATGCGGAATGGTTTACTAGTTTGTAGAAATTGCGAGTTTCTATGTTGAAAATCAAGTCTCAATCATGCAAAAAGGCTCAACCACGAGTTTTGCAAGTGGACCAATAAAAAAGGAGGACCCAAAGTTGTGGAATAAAGCTAGAAGCTCCACCAAACTCAATCAAATTCAAATCTCATCAAATCAGCCACCAAAAAGTGCACCTACACTGATTGGTGGGTGGTTAGCTAGATTGTAGGAAAAGTAAAACTCTATATAAGCATCATCCCACCTTTGTTTCTTGAGTTGTATGCATTCCACGAGTTTCCCACTTAGTTGAGTGAAGTCATAAACTCCAGTAAGAAGCCCCCTTTCTTGCTTACCTCATTTTCTCATGATTTTGCTCCTCTCTATCTAGAGGTGTAGTTAGGCTTTTCCAAATTTGATTGTACCAGATTGTAGAGCATCTTTTGCTTTCTCATTGTACTCATTTTCATTGATTTCAAGCTTCATTTGGTCTCTCATATTATGCCCCTGAACTTTTGCCAAAGTTTCAAGTTATTTGGCTGAGTGAATTGTGAGAAATTGTCATTTTTGTGAAGGTATATCTTTGCACATAGGCAGAGAGTGTTGCAAACAGGTAGCCTATTTTGCATAGGGTGGTTCTCCCAGCTGGAATATCCATTCGGGATGATTTAAATCTTGTTGGGTAGCTCTTATAGACTACTACAAGTTTGCAAAATTTCATTTTAATTCTTTGTACTGGTGCAGAGAAAAGTTCAGAACAGTGAGCATATATCACTGCTTGTGGACCTAGTGGAGGGCAGTCATCTTCCATTTTTGCATTGGGGTGTTAGAATCATCCCCCATCAGTGATATCAGAGCCATTTTGGAGGCTTGGAGGCATTAGTGGCATCATCATTGAAGACTTGAAGGGATCAAGACAAACTCGTGGAAGCATAAGGAGGACTCATCAAAGCAAGAAGACATCGAAAGGGGGCCACGTCCATCGAGATCTCAACTAGTCGAAGGTTAGCAAGGGAGAAGCTATGAAAAGGTAATATCCACAACTTCTAAAGCATACAAACACTTGAGGAGAAGCTAGAGGAGCATCTTAGAGCTCCATATGGCTGAGTATAAAGCACAAATAACCATGGAAATTTAGAGTTAGCAACTACCTTATGGGCAAAGGATAGTGTGGATTAGTGAGCAGCACGGAGCCAATGCCTCACGTACATGATCCACCACTTCAAGGGCAGGTCAAGGCACTTAATGAATGGATAGAAAGGGATAGAAGAGTCATATTCATTCTATCCCAACACATAAGCAATAGCATGATAGGGCATATACAAGACTTGGACACATCCAAGAAGGTTTGGGAAACCTTGGAGAGATTGTACTCTTCATCAACCAAGGCAAGGAAGATTCAGCTCAAGAATGAGCTGAATAATCTTAGGAAATCACCAAGTACTAACATAAATGAGTACATTTTGAACATTAAGGAGCTTGCAAATGCTTTAGGCTCAATTGGGAGCCCAATCAAAGACGATGATCATGTTGCACACACTCTCAATGGCTTGAGAGAGGATGAAAGGTGGAAAGCATTCACCACATCAGTTTATTTGAGGGATTCCCTACCAGAATTTGATCACTTAGTCACATTGATGGTGACCCAGGAGATGAACCAAGGAGGTTCACAATCAAAGGGCAGCCAAGCCAAAGTTTTCTATGCAGGTGGAGGCAAAGGCAAAAGAGGTGGACAAAACTCCCAAGGCAGAGGGAGAGGAAGGTCAAATTCAAGCTCAAGCAACAAAGAAGGCTCCAACCAAAGCTATGGATCAAGAGGAAGAGGAAGTAGTAGAGGAAGAGGAGGAAGATCACATGGAAGAGAAGCATCCTATGGAGAAGGCTACAATTGTGGAAAACCGGGCCATTATGCAAGAGATTGTTGGTCCAAAAGAGGAGGAAATCAAGGATACAAAAGGAACCAAGGTAATTATGGTAGTACTTCAACAAATTCAAAAAATGAGAACTTGCTTATGATGTATGGTTCAAGTGAAAGAGTCAATTCAGATTTTACATGGTACATTGATAGTGGTTGTAGCAACCATATGAGTTGCAATAAAGATGTTTTCTTTAATTTACATTCACCCATCACTCAAGGACATGTTGTAGCTCAAGCATAGGCACCACCTCCTTTACTTGTCAATCCGTGGAGACGTGAGGACCGGTATGAAGACCACGAGCAAGTGAAGGCACAAGTGCGTGAGTGAAAGCACACAAACATGCACACACATACACACACACACGCACAAGGTAAGATCAAAGAGAGGAACAATGGAAGCTTTGATTGCAAAAGAGTTCTCTTACAAAAGCTCTATTCTCTAACAAGCTAACCTCAAAAATGAGCTCTCTAGTTCTTTTTATAGTTTTTTGACTAGTTTTGGCCCTGTCGAGACCTAGTGTCCGGCCTAGTTAAAAATTAGGTTCCAGGGCTTATTTAAGGGCTCAAACGAAGTCTAAAAATTACAAAAATTGGTACGATGGTACTTCTAATACTCCTCAATCTCGAGGTCTCCTCGGCTTGAACAAAATGGAGTTATATAAATAGATAATGGTCTTTACAATGGTTTTTAGTGATGAAAATCACTATTTTTGTAGGGGATTCTTTTGAAAATTTGACATACACTTCTTGGAGCTTCCTACTTGCTCTCTCTTCTTCTATGTCCACTTCTTTGATGTGCTTCCATGTTTTATGCTTGACCTTGAGTTCCAACACTCCCCCCCCTCTCGAGTCTGTCGTCCCTGACAGACCCTTGTTGTAATGGTTATTCTAGGCTGCTTTGAGAGGGAGTGTCCATTCGGATGAACCAGAGATGTCTCTCTTCCAAATGTGGCAAGGTTGGTTCTCCGGTTCTTCATTTTTCACTGCAAGCCTTTGCAAGTTGTAGTCCCTTGGTATGTGCTTCAGCCTTGGATTCCAGCATGACTGTGTCGTTGTGAGTCTCCATTGATGACCTCAGATCGTCCAAGGATGATGTTCATAGTAGTCATGCCAAGTACTCATAACCCCTAATGGATGATGAGTAAGTGTGTTTGTGCATGGGTTGAGGAAAATATGTGCCTTGTGCACGGCCTTGTAATGTAGCCCTATGCATGCTTACTTGGAAAATGCATCGGAAGAAGTATGGTGCAAAAATTGGGGGTCTTGAGCTAAGTGCTCAAGGGTATGCCGACGAAGAGGTCTCCTAATCTCTCATGGTGATGGAGTTGCCAAAGTAAAGATACTTACCATTGTGAAGGTTCGACCGATGTTCATCTCTTCGTGTTGTACACCCAGTATTTGTGATGGAACCTTGTCGATGAATGTCCGTGTTGATGGTCCACCGATGAATTTTTTTTGAGCCTCTGGTCCTGTCTCCTTTTTTCAAGCAACATTTGCCAAATACTGAGAATTGAATTTCTTTATATTCCTTGGCAAACAATATTGGGTAACTACACCAAGCTTAGTTTCACACATTCTCTTTAGCTCACCATAAGCAGAAGTCTTCTCACCCAATATACGGACAAGAATTCTCAGGATACCAAACTACCTCTTGCAGATATCTCCCTGTAGATTATAGTACATGCAGTAGTTAAGCATCACTCAAGTTGCAGACCTTCAAGTTCTTCACACCTGCTAGCCGAGACACACTTCTATCCAAACTGATAAATGCCCAGTAATCAATAGTTCCATCTTCAACTAAGCATGTCTCATTCATGTTCCATGAGCGAAACCTGGGAACAAGTTCTGACTCTTTTTTTTTTTTTTTTTTGAAACAATGTCACCCACAAGAAGACAGATGTTAGTATCAGAAAAAATAATTGACATATGTCAATGTGCTCTTGTGCATGGGACTCTTAGTTGTGTCTATGCACGGCCATGTAATGTGGCCCTATGTTAATGCATACTTTGGAAATGCATGGCCTGAATGGTGCAAAAGACAGGGTTGTGCAGGGAGCACATGGTTGTCGCTTGTCGAGGCTTAATGTTCATTTGCAAATGTTGACGCCATCTTTGTTGGAGGTATCCATTGTATCTCGAGATGGCAGCTGATCATTCCTCCTTATAGGAATCCATATGAGAACGGTCTTCGACTGTGTAGCAATCTCCTTTGGTTGCTTCATGTTTGGATGGTTTCTTGAGGGTTTGATCCTTCGTGGTTGGCTCTTTGGTTCTGTGAGGCCTACCGGTGCTTTTAGCTTCCATAGCCATACCTTTGTGGATGGTCGCTTGACTCGCGTTGAAGAGGTTACTTGGTCTATTGTTGTTCTTGGTGTTTGGTTCTGACCTTTGCCTCGCCTTGGCTTCTTTGTTGAGACTTTTCGTGTATGGGAGAGCATAGGTTGTTGCGGACGTAAGAGCTTCCTGGGTACCCACATGTGTAATCGCCCTTGTTCAGCTGCAACTAATTTCTTAGGTATCCAAATTTGTCGGAGATCTTGTGGTTGAGCTTGTCCGATCTTCTTCCTTCGTCTTTTGGCCTGGTTGACTTGCTTGGATGGGGTTTGTGGGACCAAGGGTGATGGCTGCTCTCCTTTTCGTATCCAGATCTGCTTCATGCCCAGCACTACTTTCCTTTGGAAATCCCATTGTCTATTTGATATAGCAGTGGTCCTGTTCTGTTGTGCTTGCCTTGTTGGTTGAGTTGTAGTGGCGGCATTAGTCCTTGCACCAGAGGAGGAGTCCGCTTGTCTTTGAGCCTGTTCTTCCATGATTGAGTTCTCTTGCGACATAGATCTTTTGACGCATACAACATCTCTTTTGCTAAGATTAGTCCTAGGAGAACTGCAAGATGTGACATCTGGATTTGTGAGTATGCCATTTTCTAGTTCTAATGTAAAGCATTGTCCCTGGACCCAAACTTGAAGAAGTTGACGTCTTAGGTTCAAGTTGACTACATTGTCATAAATCCAATCTTGTCCTAAGACAAGTGGTTCTGTAAGGTTCTCATCTTGACACACTAGCGCTTTGACTTTCATTGGAACATCTTGAAGGTAGATGGGAAGTTCCACCTCGCCCAAACAAGGGGTTTCCACACCTCCCAATCCTATGAGATAAGCTTCTATGGGATTGATGTTCAACTGCAAGTCTTGGCAGTAGGAAAGTCTAACTGCACTACTTGTTGCACTTGAGTCAATCAATGCTTTCACAGTCGTTGCACCCTTCCCTTGTCCTATCTCTATGGTCACAAAGGGTCTTCGGTCAATGACTTGAGAAGTCGCTATGCCTGATTTTTGGCACATATCCATGTGATATTTTGGGGCTTTTGAGTTGACATCTAGGCCTAGTCGCCTTAACTTATTTCGCCTAATACGCTCTCTGGCCTCTACCTGTGCTTCTTCTCTCACTCTTAACTCTTCTTCTTTTCGCTTCTTAGCCGTGTTGAGTCTCATAAGCATATCCTCTGTAAGAGGTTCTTGGTATAACTTGACTCTACATCCACTAATATAGTTTGGCAAGATATCTCCTTCTAGAGTGGCCAACTGAACTGCACCACTAGTGGAAATTCTATTAATGATCATGGGTCCGTATCCTCTTTTTTCCAACTTACGGGCATGTTGCTTTAGTGTGTAAACCAACACTAGATCTCCTTCTTTCAGTCCCTTATCCTTGATGTGTGCATCAAAGTATGCCTTTTGCCTTTTCTTTGCAGCATAGATACTTGCTGCCGCTTGTAGCCTCGTCTCACCTAAGCGTTCTAGGTCAAAGATCCTAGAGGACAATTCATGTCCATTCCACTCATGCTCTTGTGCTACTTTTAAAGCTGGGATTAAGAAATCTAATGGTAGCACAGCATTCTGGCCAAAGACCATCTGAAATGGGGTGGCATTGAGTACCGTTTTGTAGGCAACTCGATAAGCCCAAACAGCATGATGAAGCTGTTTATCCCAATTAGAGCATGTATTATTCACTAATTTTGTCAACACATTACATAGGATCTTATTTGTGCTCTCGGCTTGTCCGTTAGCTTGTGGATGATAGGGGGCAGACTTCTTATGTATCACCAAGAAGTCTTGGAGAAGATTTTCAATGACTTCATTCAAGAAGTGTGTACCTCTATCACTTACTAACTCTATCGGTAATCCATATCTCGTGAACACATTCTCAAATAAGAACTTAGCCGTTGTCTGAGCATCATTCTTTGTTGTGGCTTTCACTTCTACCCACTTGGTAAGGTAATCTGTGGCTACAATAATGTACTCTGCATGGGAGTTTCTAGCTGGGGGGTTAATAGGACCTACAAAGTCTATACCCCATTTCGAGAATGCAAGCCCTCCCATCATTGGCTGTTGGAAGCAGCCAGAGGCACAGACGCCACGGAAGCATGTAAAGAAGGAGTAGGGAGCCAGGCGGATCAACCAGTCGGATCATTTTTTCAAAACAATTATATTTTTATTACTTCTTCAAACATCCAACAGTGATTTTCATCACTCTTGTAACATATGTAATATAGACAAAACCCCATTTTGCAATCCATAGCTCCATTTTGTGCAAGCCGAGGAGTCCTCGAGCTTGAGGAGCTTAGGTAGAATGCTCGTACCAATTTTCGTTATTTTTAGACATCGTTTACCCTTCCAAATAGCCTCTAGGACCTATTTTTTAACTAGGCCGGTCACTAGATGTGAAACCGGTCAAAACTAGTCTAGAAACTATAAAAAGAGCTAGAGAGCTCATTTTTGATGATGGTTGAAGAGAGCTTGTTTGAGATTAGATTGAATTTTGAGCTTGTAAGAGTATTCTTGAGTAATAGAGCTAATTTCCCACCTTCCATTGTGTCTTGCTTGTCTCTTCATGGAGTGTGTGTATGTGTGTGTGCATCTTTGTGCTTCTCACCTTCACTCTCACATCATCTCACATTCACGATCTTCATATCACTCCTACCTCTCCCACAGATTGACATTAAGGAGGTGAAGCTTCTTAACGTGGTACTTACCATTGTGCTAGAGCAACACCAAATTTGGCGCCGTTGCCGGGGATCGAGTCTAGGACGAATGTGTGATGGTAAGAGTATAGCAAGAAGTGGCGTTGGAAGGTAAAAATTTCAGTTTTTGTTGTTGTTTTTACTTAGTTTTTAGTGTTTTTCACCTTCCCCATGCTCCATCTTCATCATCGCATCATCATCTCCATTTCCAAAAAAATCAGAAAATTCACCATATCCACCCATTCACCTCATTTCCCCTCATTTGTGCATGCGAGAGAGCGAGAGAGAGTTTTTGCGATTGTATGTGCTTGCTTTTTCTTGAGTTTTCTTGCAGGTACAGAGCTTCAGAGCATCAGGAAAGCTTCCAAAAGGTAAAAAATGTACTTTCTGTCAGAGATTTCCGAGTGTGGCGGACCATCGCGATGGTCTGCAATTTTCGGATTTTGAGGTAGGCGACCACACCACGAGGTAGGCGATCCTTGCGCACGCACGGCACCATAGTTGCATTTCAAAAATTCGTCATTTGGTGGACCATCGCGATTGGCTCGGACCATCGCGATTGTGTCACACCATCGCGATAGGCTCACGCCATCGCGACGGCTCGGCCGGACCATCGCGACGGTTTGCTTTTTCGGACCATCGCGACGGTTCACTTGAGCCATCGCGACGGTCCACTTGGACCATCGCGATTGTTCAGTTGACCCCGGACCATCGCGATTGGCTCAGGCCATCGCCACGACAGTGCCACGTGTCACGATAGACCATCGCGACGGTTCATTTTTTGGACCATCGCGACAGCCCAAAATCGGACCATCGCGATCGGCTCAAGCCATCGCATCGCGGACCATCGCGACGGTTCACTTCGGACCATCGCGATTGTCCACCGTTGACCGTTGACCGCGCCATCGCGATTGTCCACCCGATCACGCCATCGCGACGGTTCATTTTTTTGGACCATCGCGACGGTTCGACCTCACGCCATCGCGATCGTTCACTTCGAGCCATCGCGACGGTTCGCCTTTTCGCGCCATCGCGATTGTCCAAATTCCACGCCATCGCGACGGTTCGCTTGGACCATCGCGACGGTCCCAGACCATCGCGATTGCCCACCCCCATCGCAAATTTTGGACTTCAATTTTTGACCAATTTTGAGGGTATTTTTGGAAAATTTTTGGACCATTAGACTCATAGGAGACCCCTTAGCTCATATTTGAGGGAAAACTGGATTGTCAATTTTTACCCCCCAGGGCCTGAACGCGTATAACTTTTTCATCCGAAGTCCGTTTTTTGAGCTTAATAGCTCGTTAGAAAGCTCGTGACGAGTACTACGTGACCTCAACTGTTTTTTTTCATAAAGGATACATCTATTTTTGGATAAGCTATTTTGAGGTTCACCTAGTTTGGGATTAGAAAGCCAGGGGGTACACATTGAAAATTTGGGCAAAAAGGGAAGGGATTTAAAAGATGTATATACTCAAGTGTTTAATCATCTTGTGAAATGGTCTAACATTGGAATTTTCCAGGTCTAGCAAGGGCAATCCAAGGCAAGCAAGCAAGGCAGTGGAGACAGCAGAGCTTGGGAAGCACGGCTTCTTGGGCAACAGGACATCAGAGCAATCAGAAAAGCCGACTCGAGGTTGGAAGTTTACTCAACCCCCTCAGTCAATTCTTAGCTTAGGCTAAACGGTAGTTGTGGATTAACGACGATAAGAACGCCTCAAGTTCAAGATACTTAACTCTTTCAAGTTTAAGACTTAAAGTAAGGGTGTGTGTGACGAAAACCTAAAGAAAAGAACATAAGTCTGACGGAACGATAACTCAAAACTATAACGGAAAGTCGAATTCCTGATGCATATATTAAGACAAGAATCCAAAGAAAAATTAAAAAGAACCAAGAATTAATCACAAAGAACCATTGACGATCTAAGGGTGTAATTGAGCGTGCAAGGAAGGAAATTAATGAACCTTAGATCAGGCAAACATATAGGCAAGTCGGACCGACGAAGCCTTAGATCATCAGAAGCTAGTGTAAGAACTACCGCTCGATCTTGGGCTCAGCAATTGAATAGCAATTACCCCTACGAGAGCTCAGAAACTAACGAATCAGAAATGGCATTTAGCACAGACAGACCAGAAGGAGGGTCTCATGTAGCATACTTAGAAAAACCAGAAGGACCCTATAGAACGCAACTCGAGTTTCTCCGAACCAACCGATTAGGTGCTCGCATCTATGAGGATGGTTTGCGAAGGCAAGTGGTGCAACTGCACAACCCTGATCAACCCATTGGATTGGAAATACCAGTGGTGAAGTTTGAGAGAGACGCTTACATAGACAAAGAAGGAACCATGTACATCCTAAGTACACAGCCCAACGATACGAATGAGTTTGGCACAATTCAATTAGAGACGGAAGCGAAATTTCAAGGAAAAGAACCGTTAGAAGAGCCTAGAACACCGAGAGGGAAATCCGTATTAACGAGAGTACTCATCCCAGAGTGGATCCCTCAAGATAACAGGAGCACCGAGTTGTTTGTAAACAAGGAGACAGATGAAGCCTTTTGGAGGTACAGAAAGGAAAACCCTGGTGAGGTAGGCATCATTACAATTTATGAATTCAAGGACCCAGATACACCTGGAAAGGTTGTATACCTGGATGAGACTTCAGAAAGGGTCTTTGTGGTGCCTGAGCGCGCTAAAAACACCTACACATGGAGAGGCGAATTGATATTCCCTCCACCTAGAACAAACATGAATGCAAATCAACAAGGGGTAGGAACTTCCTCAGCCCATGGAAATCAAAGAGAAGGAAATATAGAGAGACCGGAAGTAAGCTTCAATCACCCCATAAGGAGAGATAGAACAACCACGAACACTAATAGGACGGATAGACAAAGAGAACATGGAATACCAGGTGGTAGAGATGATTTTCCTCTACCTAGACCACGCGAGCACGCAAGAGTATTGAGGCCCACGCAATTAGTGAAATCAATGAAAAATTATTTTGATGGGACAGGAGATCCCTATGACCATGTCGCAGAATTCAAGCAAGTGCTAAGAGCAGAACAAGTCGAGGACATGTTCACGCAATACAATGCATTTGGACTAACGTTAAAGAATACCGCTTTAACTTGGTTCCAACCTTTGCAACAAAGGCAATTTAGAGACATCCATCACTTTTTAGAGTCATTCATCACTGAATTCTCTAAAAGTGGGGTTAGACATGACACGTCTTCGTTGATTCATAGCTTTAAATAGACCCCTCAGGAAACAGTAAGACTGGCAGGACGTAGGTTCAGACAATATGTTGAACGATGTCCAATGCAAGAGCTACCCTCACAAGCCAAACAAGTATCATTGTTCCTAGATGGCTTGTTGAGCGCTAAACTACGCTCCTATGTGTACCTAAAAGAACCCAGAACGCTAGAAGAGTGTATAAGAATATGTATAGACATTGAGGACAACCTAGGAGATGAATTAGAGCTCTCAAAGGTCTATAAGGACTCAGATTGTTCTTCTCTAGCATCCACAAAATTGTCGAATTCAATAGAGGATCTAGCAGAAAAAGTGGCCCAAAAACTAGGAGTTTCTAGCAAACAGGTGCCCAAGCTAGCAACTAACGTACGTTGTTACACTTGTGGTGGAAATCATTTGGCAAACATGTGCCCCAATGCACCTCAACCTCAAGCCAACCCTAGCGGCCAATATTGTACAATTGAGAGAAGATACACGAATCATATGGCTCAGGACTGCCCATACAACAAACAAACCGTGAGACAGAACTACCCGCAAACATACCAGCAGCCAGGTAGGTATCAAGGCCAATACAATGCTCAGCCTTATTACTATAGGCCTCCTCAGAACTACCCATTCCAGGCTCAACAGAGACCTCAACCTGTCTTAGTTCAGCAGCCACCCCCACCAGCAAATGTCATCTCAGTCAAATACGCGGCTGCAGAAGAGAACCTAAGTAGGGCCTTAGTGCCTTCTTCACCTTTGATCACCGAAAGTGACCCAAACTCAAACAGTTTTGACTCTACGCATGTAACTAGTCCACCCGCTTATTACACGGAGTCACCAGAACATGTGGAGACATATCAATATGATAGTCCTCCAATGGAACCTAGTTGGGAGCCAGACTATGCTAATGTAATGTACGCAAACCCAAACCCACGGCCCCAATTGAGACAACAGAGACCACAGGGCCCTAGAGGACCATGCTTTAGGTGCCAAGGAGATCACTTCATAAAGGATTGTCCACATCCCCCAATAGCAAGGCAATCACAATGCTATAACATACAAGGCTTTTGTGCCGATTGTGGCAAAGAGCACATAATCAAAGATTGTCCTAAGAACCCAGCTAATGCTTCGAATGTGACACCGATCAACGTGATAGGTATTGTAAACAACGCAGATGGATCCAACCCTACATACGTGCCTATCCAAGCTATAACCAGAGCCCAGGCGCTCTTACAAAACCAGCAGCTTAATCAAGAGAAAGTAGCAGGAAGTAGTGAAGTGGCAGAATCTAGTAGTAAAAAGACGAAATCTTGGAAAGATTCTAGAGAAAGGATAAAGAGAAAATGGAGTAAAAAGATAAGTGAGTTGGAAGGAAGTCTAAGAGAATCTAGAGCCAAAATACAAGAATTGGCTTCACAAGAATTAAATCAAGAAAATCCAGCTCAGAAATCAGGATCAGTTTTAGCGGAACCCATACCAGAAGACCTAGACATGATGTTTCGTGCATATCAGGCTAGAATAAAAGAGGGACCTCAAGTCACGGAAATGAGTAAAAACTACCCTCGAGCTGATCTAGAGATTGAGAGAACTAAACTTTGCATGAAGATGGTAGAATTAGCACAAGCCTTGTTCGAAGCCTCTAGATATCTTAATTGGAATAACATGGCAAAACCAGAATTACACTTTCAAGGACTAATGGAGAGGCTAGAACACTTGATAGAAAGCAAAGAGAAAAAGGATCAGCATAGGAACCCTATTGTCTCAGAGACACAGGAAAGGAATGCACCATCCCTGTCTCAAGTACCCAATACAGAAAGTCAAGATAACCTATCCTCCATACATAGGTACTCACATGAATTTTTGAGAGAAATACAAGAAGAGAAATGGAGAAAAGAACAAGGAACTCATCCTCCTATTCAAGAAATAAACGACTTGCAGGAACAATTTCCCCAAGACATCCCCTCTACATATGATGATGTAGAGGTGGAGCAACTGAGTGAACCCACAGGATTTGAATCTAATTCTTTACAAGAATTACCTCAGTTCACAGGACCTTGGGAAGCAAAGTCTATTAGTATGAGAGCACCCACGATAATAGTGAGGAATGAAGAATCAGTGATCCCTAGGAACACGGAAGTGATCAAGAACACGAAAGTACAATGTAATCTCACCCTGGAGGAATTGTTAAAGATAAAACCAGAATTGTGGAAGCATGTAGCAAATCAATTCCCTAAGCTAGCTACCACACCCTCTCAGATAGGGTCACATAAGAAGGTACCAGAGATACCCGTGGAAAAGATTGGAGACGTAAGCGAAGGAGAGGAAGGTAACACATATCTTCCAATAACCCATCAGGGCTACACCACGAAAGCCATCTTAGATTCAGGAGCCGGTGTAGCCATAGCTACCACCGCTTTATGGAAACGTTGGGGTAAGCCAGCACTCAGACCCACTAGGATGAAGCTACAAATGGCTGATGGACACATAGAAAAACCATTAGGCTTACTAGAAGGCATATCTCTCACCACTTGTGGTGTAGAATTTGAGCATACTTTTGCCATTTGTGACTTCGCGAAAAATCATGCGTATGAGATGATATTGGGACGACCATTCATGCGTCAGTTGCAAATTGTACAAGATTGGGGAACTAATTCTTTGTACTTGCAACACTTAGGAGTGACTACCAAAGTCAATCTTAAAGACTATTCACACAGAGATGTACCCCCAATACAATGGAATACCATCCATAAGACACCAGTAGAGACGGAATCCGTACACTCATTAGAATCAGATCCTTCTTGGTTGCATGAGGATACCCATTTATGGATGTGTAAAGTAGCTAAACAAGAGGAAGAGCGGTTAGAAGCCAGGACCTTAGGTGCGGAACAACATCCACGAACCCTCCAAGATCCAGCCTACGCACCTGTAGTATTCCCAGACGAGGAGTTTGAACCCCATGGTTGGGCGGAAATCCTAGCAACCATGGATGTAGCCATCAATGAAGAACAATGGACACCCCACTGTGACGAGGATGGCTATGACATTTCAGTTTTCACGATAGAGCCAATCATGTGCGATGCAATTTTAGAGGAGTGTGAACCTGGCACTGATGCATTTGAGGATGCAAGCGATGTTGATTTAGAATCAATTATCATGGACCCACCCTTTGCATCAGAGGAAGAATATTTCTACGAAGTAGAGACCCACACTCAGAGACACGAGGAAATTACGAATGAAGTGAGGTTAGCCACAGAAGTAACGAACAAGAGTGAAGGAAAGAAAAGAAAGAAGAAGGAAACCATGTCGGAAAAAGAAGAATCTTTATTTGAAGTACCCGAGAATTTCAAGAAATATGAAATTGAAGATAGAAGAATCATGGTACGAATGCCTAATAGAAAAGAGAAGGACGGACAAGCATATGATAACCGAGAGAAAACCAAGAAAGTCATAGTTGCCATAGAAGGAGAAGAAGAAAAATGTACATACATAGGGCATGATCTGACGACTGAAGAAGAAGAAGAGTTAGTTGCCCTATTGCGCGAATATAGAGATGTTTTTGCTTGGAGTTACAAAGATTTGAAAGGAGTAGATCCAGATATATGTTCTCATAGAATCCCTATGACTCCAGATGCGAAACCGACAAAACAGAAACCTTACACGTACAATGATAATTACGCTGCGAAGATTAAAGAGGAGATAGATCGATTGATAGAAGCAGGATTCATTTACGAAATTGAGCATACCGAATGGGTATCCCCCATTGTGGTTGTGCCCAAGAAGAATGGAAAATTGCGTGTGTGTATTAACCTTAAAAAAGTTAATGCCGCCACAATTAGAGATAGTTATCCTCTTCCTATCACGGAACACCTATTGGAAAGAGTTGCGGGCAAGGAAGTTTACAACTTTCTTGATGGATTCTCAGGCTATAACCAAGTAGCCATCGCTCCAGAAGATCAACACAAGACGGCTTTTGCCACAGAATGGGGCATATTTGCATTTCGTGTGATGCCATTTGGCTTAACAAATGCACCCGCTACTTTCCAGCGACTCATGTGTCATGTTTTTAAGGAATTTTTACGCAAGAGCTTGGAAGTTTATGTCGATGACCTATGTGCGCATTCAAATGTAAGACAGACACATATTCCAGAGTTAAGACAAATATTTGACAAATGTCGAGAATATCAGGTTTGTTTGAACCCAGAAAAATGCGTTTTCATGGTCAGACAAGGCAAAATTCTAGGACACATTGTGTCAAAAAATGGAATCTCTACGGATGAAGAAAAGGTGAAGGTAATTGCAGATTTACCTAGACCAACTAATGTGAAAGAGGTACAGGCATTTATGGGCCATTGCGGCTATTATAGGAGATTCATACACATGTATGCAATCATAGCTAAGCCTTTGTACTCTCTTTTAACCAATTTTGAATGGACAGATGAATGCGAAAATTCATTCAATGAACTTAAACGACGCTTGTGCTCAGCACCTATATTGACCACCCCAGATTGGAGTAAGCCATTCCATGTACATGTGGATGCATCCAATTACGCCATAGGATGTGTGTTAGCACAACCCACGAATGAAGGTAACATAGATCTCCCCATAGCTTACGCTAGCAGACAACTGAACGCAGCAGAGAGAAATTACACCACGACGGAACGAGAAGGATTAGGGATGATCTATGCGGTAAAGAAGTTTAGACATTACTTATTGGCCAACAAATTCAAGTTCTTTACAGATCATCAAGCCCTATTATATTTAGTCAACAAACCATGTAACACAGGACGATTGATACGTTGGTTTCTATTACTCATGGAGTATGATTTTGAAGTGGTAGTTAGGAAGGGAAAGACGCATCTTAGAGCTGACCACCTCTCAAGATTAACCTCAGGAGAAGCTCCTCAAGGAATAGCTGATGATCTACCAGATGCATACTTGTTTAACCTTGAGATAGCACCAGAATGGGCTAAGCCTATAGTCCCTATTCTGACATACGGACCCAAGAGTCCTAGGATAAAGATCAAAGAAGGAGAGATTACCAAATCTCAGAGGTACCAAATAATGGGAGGAAGCATATATAAACAAGATAATCAAAAGATTCTTGCTTGTTGTGTAGATGAATCAGAACATGCGAATTGGTTGCAATTAGCACACATAGGTGCACTAAAGCAACACCATTCCAAACATCGAACATTACAGACTCTGCAGAGATTAGGAGTATATTGGCCTACGATGGAAGCAGATGTCTACAAGTTGTGTAAGGAATGCCATGTTTGCTGTGAAAGACCACCGGTAGAGCATGCGACGTTATATCACGTGTCCCTCACACCAGACTGGAGTGAACCTTTAGTGACATACTTGAGGACGAACACATTCCCTCAAGGAATGACCTTAGCTCGACAACGCAGTCTAGAGCAGGAAGCTCAAGGCTACTCACTTATTGGCGATAACTTATACAAAAGAGGACGAGATGGATATCTAAGACAATGTGTTCATGAGAGCAATTATCTGAGCATGCTAGAGACTGCACACCAAGGTGTTGCAGGAGGTCATTTTGGACCAGATAGGATAATCAAAGCCATCCTCTTTGCAGGATTATGGTGGCCCACTCTTCACATGGATGCTCATACCTATGTAAAGAGATGTGACGTGTGCCAAAGAACTCAGTTTCCTACTCGCAGAGATGAAATGCCATTGAAACCCATGATGGGCGGACGTGCATTTTCTAAGTGGGGTATAGACTTTGTAGGACCCATTAACCCCCCTGCAAAAGGTACACATGCGGAATATATTATTGTTGCCACAGATTATCTTACAAAATGGGTAGAGGCAAAGGCCACAAAGAAGAATGATGCACACACGACTGCAAAATTCTTATTTGAAAATGTCTTTACAAGATATGGATTGCCTATAGAGTTAGTGAGCGATCGAGGCACTCACTTTCTAAACCAAGTCATTGAATATTTGTTACAGGATTTTATGGTGATTCACAAGAAATCTGCACCATATCATCCTCAGGCCAATGGTCAGGCTGAAAGCACTAACAAGATACTTTGTACCGTACTGACGAAACTCGTGAACAATAAACGTTCAGATTGGGACAAACAGCTACACCACGCTGTTTGGGCATATCGAGTGGCCTACAAGACCGTACTCAATGCAACTCCCTTTCAGATGGTTTTTGGTCAGAATGCAGTGCTTCCTTTGGACTTCTTGATACCGACCCTTAAGGTTGCACAAGAACATCAGTGGACCGGCCATGAATTATCAGCGAGAATAATGGACTTGGAACGATTAGGAGAAACCAGGCTGAAAGCAGCAGCAGGAATATACGCAGCGAAGAAGCGACAGAAAGCATATTTTGATGCACATGTGAAAGATAAAGGCCTAAAAGAAGGAGATTTAGTTCTAGTATATACGCTGAAACAGCACGCACGGAAGTTAGAAAAGCGAGGTTATGGACCTATGATCATTAACAGACTCTCGACGAGCGGAGCAGTACAGTTAGCCACCTTAGAAGGAGATATAATGCCTAATTACATTAGTGGCTGTAGAGTCAGGCTATATCAAGAACCTCTTACTGAGGATATGCTTAGACGACTCACGTTGGCAAAGAAGCGTAAGGAGGAAGAAAATAGAATACGAGCAGAAGCTCAGGCAGAAGCCATAGAACGCATTAAGCGCATGAAGCTAAGAAGACAAGGACTAGGGAGAGAACATTATAACCATCTGGAAACATCACCCAGATATCCCATGGCCATGTGTCAAGTAGAGTCAACCACTCATCCTAGCATAGTGGATAGGAGACCATTCATTACAGTAAGGCTAGCGCACGGTAACCATAGCCAAGAACTCAGGGCTTTGATCGACTCAGGTGCTGCGACTAGTGCGATTAGATGGTCCCACTATAAGGCTTCAGGAATAGAAATGCGGCCAATTGAGGCATACCTCATAGGCCTAGGAGGCATGGAAACCCCTTGCATGGGTGAGGTGGACCTTCCTATCCTCATTAAGGATGTGACCATGACAGCAAAGCTACTAGTGTGCCATGATGACGACCTGATAGAACCCCTAATCCTTGGCCAAGACTGGCTATACGATCACTCAGTGGACCTAAATCTTAGACAAGGCTCCTTACAGATTGGAACCTTAGAGCAGAAGCGAGTGATACCGCTTGACTTCCCTAACGGCATTCCGCTTGACGGTTGTGACCCTAGACCCAAGGAAACGCATGCGACGGAAGACAGGAAGATCTTTGATCAGCTCAATCACGCTACGTCCACACCAACCCACTCGGGCTTGGCGATGGACAAATGTCAATCAGAAGGACGACAGGAGATCTTCCCTGGGACTTCCTGCAAACTAGAAGCGACAGTTACCCAAACGCAAGGACAGAAGGGCACAATCAGAGGTCAGGTGGGTTGCATCAGCGGCCAAATGAGCACGACACCCTACGGTGCTCATCCTTCCAAGCTTGTTGCGGACTGGCCTAGATTAAAGTTACAAAAGGCATCACTTCCTAATGGGCAGGTCACGCAAGTGTTGGAACTCCCTTCTTTTCCAAAGCAGAGTGTCCATCCGACCTCTCAACCCCAGCAACAACAGAGTCAACCACGACGAAGGAACCCAGACCGACGGCAGAATCAGAAGATTCAACAAGGAAGGCAGTTTAGGCCTCCCAAAGGAAGCGGCACCAGACAAATATGGGTGCCAAAAGGACAAAAAGCTCCAAAGAACTCCAGCCAAGCAGAAATCGACAAAAAAAAGGCAGAACAGAAACAGAATCGATATCCACCATCCCCTCGACCTTCTTCTACAGGTCCGAACATCCGACAAATGTGGATCGCCAAGAAGTACCTTACCCATAGACCCACGTCCACGCAGATTTGGGTACCCAAACCATGTATCATAGCTCAACCCTTAAACCATGTAATATACACCCCTCACAAATCTTTCCATCCCTCAACACCACCACACCCGACACCACCCTTTGCCCCTCAGCAGAAACCCACCACCCACTCCAAGATCCTTAGGAAATGGATACCGAAGCGTGTCCAACCGTCTCCCCCTAACCCCATGTCTGACGAAACTACTCCCCCGACTAACATACAACCTTGTACTCAATTACTAACCTTTAAACCTTGTATAAATTCACACACCATCATCACGCACCACTCGTAATCTCATCTCATCAAGAAATGTATGCATGATCTGAAACGTATAGGTGTCTAGAGACCTGCACTAGTGCTGCAAGAACATTGCATCCATCACATCACAGCACTTGGCTACACGGGTTACGCATCAGTTATGGAAAGGGATTGCGGTCTCACTTTAAGGGGATCATGATTAATTTCCATGCTAATGTGTTAATCTTTTGTAGCAGATCTTTCTCACTAGCGCACCAGCCACCATGCAAACTGACGAAGGAACATCAGGAGCAGGCCCCAGTGTAGCAGCAGTACCACTCAACGTGCTACGAGCAGAGTCCCACCCTACTGCTCCACCGCCCGAATTTCAAGGATTTCCAGGGCCCATGCCTATCGACAACCCCCCCATGGGCTACACCGAAACGATACACAGAAACTCTCATTGGTTTCAGGGCCTTGCAGGACCCCTTGCGGACGCAGACTTTATATTTGAATCCTCTCTGACTTTTGATGACCGCACGTGGGGAAAGTACCAGTTTTTCTCCAGAGAATTCGAAGCCCTACAAAGCACCCAGGATTTAACTCATGTTTGGGCCCGAGCAGGCTTCACAGAATATTTCAGTGATCCTCTGCCCAAACCGGATTTTTATAGGTGCTATTATTTAATCACTACATTGCTGGCATCAGAGAATAAGGACATCCCAGGAACCTTCATATTGCCTACCCTAGTGGATGATCCACCTTACAAGAGATTTTATCTCTCTAAAGACTTAATCAGAGCAGCCATTAAGATTCATGGAACCCACACACCCACAGATCGAGAGAGATTAATTCCAGAACCGATGAAACGTGGGGATGTCACGAAGTGGGAAGAGATTTCAGCCATTACACCTGAGTTGTCAAAGCCACTAAGAATATGCATGCAACATTTTGCATTTCCAGCTCAGGACAGATTTACCATGCCACACAAAAGAATATGGTTCGGATTGTATTTGGCATGTACGGGACCTCAAACAGTTGATCTGGCAAGCTGGATCATAGATCAGATGTACCTGGCACAGCACAGATGGGAGCGCAAGAAGGTGCTTAACGGATGTTGTGCGCTCACTAGAATTGTGTATATGTGTTTGGCTTATGACTTGCCCATCGAGCGTGCATTAACAGGAGAGGAATTGAAGGCATTCAAGAGCACAACGAAGAAAGCTAGGAAGCCCAGTAGGACACGGGCAGGTAAGCGCATGCGAGGCACCATCCCTTGCCTCCAAGTGCCAGAGTCGCCGTCACCACAACCCTCTCCAGAGCGACCACAAACAGAAGCTGCTCCCACTGTACAACCTATTCGCATACGGTTGTCCAGACCAGTGGTCACGGAGGCCACCACTAGTACCGCTGCACCTCAGGCATCTACCACCTCAGAACCCACCACCACAACAACAGAAGCTCCCACCACTATTGGTGCGGAAGCGTTTTCTTTCCCGATACCACATATGGAGGCCGACCCCATAAACACGACATTTGATTTTGAGATGCCTGATGCATTCTCAAACGAGTTCCAGTATTCAGAAGCACCACTGTTCTCCCAGGAATATGAACGTCCCAGCTACCCTACTACGCCGCGAGATTTGCCACAAGGACAAGCTGTGTCGGGCTCTGAAGAAGAAAGAACCGAAACAGACGACGATCAGGGCGACGATGAAGCCAGCCAGGACTCACCTGACGAACAGACAGAGGGCCAAGGCCAACAGACCGACACACACGGCGACACCAGCACATATGAAGATGAAACTTTCGAAGCCGCAGCGTACACACTGGCTATAAAGAAATTATATCGTACCATGGAGAAAGTCTGGGCACGAAAGAAGTTAACTGAAGAGGAGAGCCAGGCATTAATTGAACAGGAACTCATCTCCGGAGGATTCGAAGACGCATATATCAGAGGGTTCAGAGAGTTAGTCAAATCAGTAGGCTCCCATGAAGCACTCAGGTTTTTACAAAGAAAGCAACTACCACAGTTCGATCCCCGCAGAGTGCGACTACTCTCAAAACCTGGGGAGTATATTCGTGTACCAACAGGAGCCCAATCTTCAGCACAAGCCAGGGAGGCACGCCTCGCCCCCGAACGTTCATTAACCACAGAAACCATCCTTGTAGATTCGCCACCCCGTACCACCATTGTACATACCACTACTATCCTCGAAATAACATCCACCCCTTCGACTCCTCTTTCACCTCATCTTTCACCAACCCATCCTGTATCACCCGCACACCCACCTGCTTTCCCCACATCCACACCTGTACAAAGCAACGTAGCCACAACCTCTTCCTTACCCATTCATACCACCAGGCCCACACTCAACCCTCTGCATCCGTATGTTAACCCCTTCACCCCTTCATCCTTCCCAGCGTTTCCCCCACCTCTAAGACCCCCATTCCCCTTCCTAACCCCACTAACCTTCTCACCAGTCTCACCTCCCCAACCTACCATAACCCCTATTTCCCCGTTTCACCAAACTATTCCAACCATCCCCCCTGTAAACTACTCTACGTTTGTAAATCCCGTATTCACACCTACACAACCACCCACAATCACACCACTTTTCACAGTCACAACACTAAACACGTCCAATGGCATGGACATATCACCATCCACCTCACCACCACCCACTCCCCTCACAGCACCCTCATATTTAGGCACTTCACAATTTTCCACAATCACCACTGCATCCACTGTCCCAACCCCATTTCCCATTCCCACTGCATCTACTCCCGCTGCATCCACATTTAGCACTTCACTACTACTATCGCCCACCATAGACACAGCATTTCAACACATGTTCGCATGCATGACGCAAGTCCGCGAGGAGTTTGCATCACTCGGCACCCACTATCAACAGCTGCAGACGACAACGAATGAATTACAAACGCAGCTTAATTTGTTATCAATTGAGAACGCCTCACTGAACAGCCGATACCAGGATTTACGAGAGGCCTATCACAAGTTAGAACTAGAAAGTGAGGAGAAAAGCAAAGAGGCCACCGCGGATTTGGATAACCTACTTAGAGCCCAGACCGTCCGCAATGCAACGCTTACTAGAAATATGGGCTTACTAAGAAGACACTTAGCCGCAGCAAAAGAGGAGAACCAGAGACTCCAAGAGCAGAACAGAGAGAACTTGGAGGCGGCTTTAGATCATCCAGAACAGCCACTAAGTCCGAGCAGATTCAAGGCAATCCCATCTGAGTCGATGCGGATGTTGCTAGACGACCATGTTAGATTGCTCGAGGACTATGATCGTATGAACGAGGAACATCAAAAGTTAAAGGAAGATCACAAACTGCTACAGCTCAGAGAACCAGCAACACAACACGAACAAGTAGCAGCAGAATTACCAGCACCTGTGGACCCTGCCCCTGAAATTTTGGAGGAACTCAACGCACTCCGGGCCCAGGTTATAAATCTTGAATCTAGAATTGCTGTCTATGAAGCACCACCAAGGCCAGACTCCCCACCTGAGCTACCAGCTGAGGAAGAAACCGTCACTATCCCGGTGGAGGAGACATTCGAAGAGGCATATGAACCGATACCCATCCCAGGCGGACGTGTCACGGCCGAAGGCCAGATGACCTACGAATTACCTACCCCCGCGTGGATGAAGACAGTTGAAGAACTCGGAACGACACACTCGGCCAGAGTAGAGGCACAGCTACATGCCATGGCCATAATTGAAGAGAAAATTTTACAGTCACCATTCTTTGCTCAATTGGCCCCGCGACGATACATATCTGGGCATGAGCTCCAATATAAACCGTACTTCATGTTAATGGCCGAATACCAGTTAACCATCGAGAAAGAAACCGGCATGAAACCAACGCATGCAACTCAATTCGAGCCAGAGGACTTGCCACCAAGGGCACAGAGAGGTGAAATCCTTCAACCAGACTGGCGCAAAGATTTATTGCAAAATTATCCAGAGATGATGAGCACGTGGGTAAAAGCGCCGCTTCACTTAAAATTTAATCCGTGCTGGGGACCAGTACCACGACGCCGCTCTTGGACTGCCTTCGCTATAAAGCTACAGAACAACAAGCAGTGCCAAGACTGGTTGAACTATCCCTACTTCAAGCCACCAGTCGCGTTACCCACAGTTGGCTACATGATGGCGACGATCCGCCACTGGCTCCCTCGATTAAAACATATGGATGATATTGCCGCGCACATGACTGTCAAAATCTTTGACATGATGCAGATGGTCTTTAAAGTCTTCCGGCGCATCAAGGCTCCCCATGTTAACACCCCGGGCTTTGAGCATGGAAACTTTGATTTAGTCTATGATATGAGCACAACGCCATCGCTACGGGTGTGTTACGCCTGGCACTGCAGGATCAAATATCTACCGGCATGTTACAAGCAAACATTCGAAGAAATGTTCACCACCGGTTTTTGGGAGTACCATTCCGAAGTATTCATAAGCAGGCCCACACACTTATTGCAATTATTCGCCTGTGAACGAATGGTGTACTCCACACATTATCAGCTCCCACCACCAGACGAGCCGCAACCTATCGACTGGGAGAAACTCGAGGCTGATCTGGCCCGAGGTATTCGTGTATCAGAGCACACCCTCGCTCAAGACCTCCTACAGAATTACATCCGGCAGACCTCACAACAAGGTTCTGTCAGGGACGACAGAAGCGAGAGGGAGGGGGGTGTTGGAAGCAGCCAGAGGCACAGACGCCACGGAAGCATGTAAAGAAGGAGTAGGGAGCCAGGCGGATCAACCAGTCGGATCATTTTTTCAAAACAATTATATTTTTATTACTTCTTCAAACATCCAACAGTGATTTTCATCACTCTTGTAACATATGTAATATAGACAAAACCCCATTTTGCAATCCATAGCTCCATTTTGTGCAAGCCGAGGAGTCCTCGAGCTTGAGGAGCTTAGGTAGAATGCTCGTACCAATTTTCGTTATTTTTAGACATCGTTTACCCTTCCAAATAGCCTCTAGGACCTATTTTTTAACTAGGCCGGTCACTAGATGTGAAACCGGTCAAAACTAGTCTAGAAACTATAAAAAGAGCTAGAGAGCTCATTTTTGATGATGGTTGAAGAGAGCTTGTTTGAGATTAGATTGAATTTTGAGCTTGTAAGAGTATTCTTGAGTAATAGAGCTAATTTCCCACCTTCCATTGTGTCTTGCTTGTCTCTTCATGGAGTGTGTGTATGTGTGTGTGCATCTTTGTGCTTCTCACCTTCACTCTCACATCATCTCACATTCACGATCTTCATATCACTCCTACCTCTCCCACGGATTGACATTAAGGAGGTGAAGCTTCTTAACGTGGTACTTACCATTGTGCTAGAGCAACATTGGCCTCAAAGGCATCTCATCTTTTCTAACCGGATATTGTGCACGTTGGCATGTGTCACATTTCTTCACATAGGTATGAGCATCCATATGGAGAGTGGGCCACCAAAGTCCTGAGAATAGAATGGACTTGATCACTCAGTCAGGACCAAAATGTCCACCTGCAACACCGCTGTGTGCAGTTTCTAAGACTTTCAAATAGTCTGATTCATGAACGCACAACCTTAGATAACCATCTTTGCCTCTTCGGTATAGGTTGTCTCCTACTAAGGCATAGCCTTGAGCCTCTTGCTCCATGCTTCGTCTTCTTGCTAGACTAGCCTCTTTGGGTAATCTTCCCGATCTCATAAACTCTACCAATGGAGCACTCCAATCAGGAATTAATGACACTTGATAAAGGGTGGCATGCTCTATTGGTGGTCTGTCTCTGCACATTGGACAATTCTTAATCCACTCATGTATTTCTTTGTCCATGCTAGGCCAATACACTCCTAAACGTTTCAGATTTTGTAATGTGCGCTGTTTAGAATAATGATTTCCTAGCAATCCTTCATGAGCTTGTTGCAACCAACTACTATGTTCATCGTCCTCAACACAACGAGCTAATACACCCTCAGTGTCTTGTTTGTACATGCTTCTTGCCAATATGTGATATTTTTGTGATTTTACAATTTCTTCTTGCGATGTTTTCACATTCTTATTTGCGGGTCCGAAGGTGAGGACTGGTACCAACTTATTTGCCCATTTGGGAACAACTTCCAAATTGAACAGATAAGCATCAGGTAGTTCATCAGATACTCTTGCGGTGACTCTCCTAAAGTAATGCAAGAAAGGTGATCTGCCCGAAGGTGGGTTCTACCTTTCCTGACAACAACTTCAAAGTCATATTCCATTAGTAAGAGGAACCATCTTACTAAACGCCCAGTATTGCAAGGTTTATTGACCAAATATAACAAAGCTTGATGATCAGTGAAAAACTTGAACTTGTTGGCCAATAAATAGAGTCTAAACTTCTTCACAGCATATACCATGCCTAAGCCCTCTTGCTCAGTTGTGGTATAGTTTTGTTCAGCTGCAGTGAGCTGTCTACTAGCATATGCTATGGGAAAATCTAAGTTTCCTTCTCCTGTGGGTTGTGCTAGCACACATCCTATGGCGTGATTGGATGCATCCACATGGACATGGAATGGTTTATTCCAATCAGGAGTGGTCAGTATTGGTGTTGTGCACAAACGTTTCTTCAGTTCATTGAAAGAATTCTCGCATTCATTATTCCACTCAAAATTAGACAACAAGGCATAAAGGGGTCTAGCTATGATCGCGTACATGTGGATAAACCTACAGTAATATCCACAATGGCCCATAAAGGCTTGTACCTCTTTGACATTCCTCGGCCTTGGCAGCTCCGCTATGGCTCGTACCTTATCTTCATCTGTTGAGATTCCATTCTTAGAAACAATATGACCTAAGATTTTACCTTGACGCACCATGAACACACACTTTTCTGGGTTCAGACACACTCGATATTCTCTACACTTGTTGAAGATCTGTCTGAGCTCAGGGATGTGGTATCTTCTTTCTTGGGAATGAGCACATAAATCGTCCACATACACTTCTAAGCTCTTTCACAAGAACTCTTTGAAGACATGACACATGAGCCTTTGGAATGTTGCAGGTGCATTGGTGAGCCCAAATGGCATCACACAAATTCCCCACTTTGTGGCAAAAGCTGTTTTGTGTTGATCTTCTGGGGCAATGGCTACTTGATTGTAACCTGAAAATCCATCAAGGAAGCTATAAACTTCCTTGCCTGCAACAAGCTCCAATAGGTGTTCCGTGATTGGAAGCGGATAACTATCTCTGATTGTAGCGGCATTAACTTAAAAACGTTCTTCTTGGGCACCACTACGATGGGGGACACCCATTCAGTATGCTCAATCTCATAGATGAATCCAGCTTCAATCAGCTTATCATTTTCTTCTTTTATTTTTGCTACATATGTATCATTATATGTGTAGGGCTTTTGTTTGGTGGGCTTGGCATCAGCAGTCATGGGGATAGTATGAGAGCAAATTCTTGGATTACCCCTTTCAAGTCTCTATAGTGCCACGCAAACACATCCCTATATTCCCTTAATAGAGCTACGAGCTCCATTTCTTCTCTTGCACTTAGCTCATCTCCTATATATGTGCATCTCTCTTCGTTCTCTTCAATGGTCACTACAATTTTCTTGGTCTTTTCTTTATTAACATAGGATTTTCCTATGATGGCCTCTCTCTTACGCATTCGTACCAAAATTTTGCGGTCGTCAACTTCATATTTCTTGAAGTTTTCTTGTACTTCAAACAATGATTCCTCCTCTTCTTGTTTCACTGCTTTTCTTTTCTTTTTCTTTTGACTGCTCTCACTCCCATCCTTTGATTTTACCGTTTTAATACTTGTGAGAGGTTCTTCTTCTTTCTGGGTGAACACTCCTATATCTTCTAGATAGTGCTGCTCTGAATTAAAGCAAATATCCATCACAATGGACTCTATATCATCATCATTCTCTTCTTCTTCTATGACATCACTAGGGTCACATTCTTCTAGCAAGGGCTGACACATGAACACTGAAATATCATAACCCTCCTCATCACAATGAGGTGTCCATTGTTCTTCATTGACAGCAATGTCCATGGTGGCTAAGATTTTTGGCCAGCCATGAGGCTCAAATTCCTCATCTGGAAAGATCATTGGTGTGTAGGCTGGGTCTTTAATTGGTCTATCTTCTTGAGAAGTTCCTTCTTCTCTTGCCTTCAAGCGTTTTTCCTCTTCCTCTACGACCTTACACATCCATAAATGAGTATCCTCATGCAGCCATGATGGATCAGGTGAACTTTCAGAATGCACAGAGATGGAATCTTCTTTCGCTTTGTGGATAGGATTCCACTGTAGGGGTGGTACATCTCTGAAGGTGTAGTCCTTCAAATTGACCTTGGTGGTGACCCCTAAGTGTTGTAAGTACAAGGAGTTGGTTCCCCAATCCTGTACTACTTGCAATTGTCGTAGGAAGGGTCTTCCTAGGATCATCTCATAAACATTGTTTTTCTCAAAGTCACATATAGCAAATGTGTGCTCAAACTCTACACCACAAGTGGTTAGAGTTATCCCTTCTAGCAATCCTAGAGGTCTTTCAAAATAACCGTCGGCCATTTGAAGCTTCATTCTAGTTGGTCTTAATGTGGGTGATAGTTTTTTTACCTTCTAACGTCGCAAATCTACGATCTTACCATCACAACGCTCGTCCTCGAAGCTCTATCCCCGGCAACGGCGCGAAAATTTGGTGTAGCTCAAGCACAAGCACCACCTCCTTTACTTTTCAATCCGCAGAGACGTGAGGACCGGTATGAAGACCATGAGCAAGTGAAGGCACAAGTGCGTGAGTGAAAGCACACAAACATGCACACACATACACACACACGCGCACAAGGTAAGATCAAAGAGAGGAACAATGGAAGCTTTGATTGCAAAAGAGTTCTCTTACAAAAGCTCTATTCTCTAACAAGCTAACCTAAAAAATGAGCTCTCTAGCTCTTTTTATAGTTTTTTGACTAGTTTTGGCCCTGTCCAGACCTAGTGTCCGGCCTAGTTAAAAATTAGGTTCCAGGGCTTATTTAAGGGCTCAAACGAAGTCTAAAAATTACGAAAATTGGTACGATGGTACTTCTAATACTCCTCAAGCTCGAGGACTCCTCGGCTTGAACAAAATGGAGTTATAAAAATAGATAATGGTATTTACAATGGTCTTTAGTGATGAAAATCACTATTTTTGTAGGGGATTCTTCTGAAAATTTGACATACACTTCTTGGAGCTCCCTACTTGCTCTCTCTTCTTCTATGTCCACTTCTTTGATGTGCTTCCATGTTTTATGCTTGACCTTGAGTTCCAACACATGTCGAGAGAGGGGATGACACTGAGCACAAGATTACACATGTGGGAGATGTTGCATTGATTGGATCTCAAAGCTCCAAGCTGTTGAAGGATGTGTTGCATGTGCCAACCATCACAAAGAACTTGGTTTCGGTAGGTCAAATGGTTGAAAGAGGTTATGAGGTGAGGTTCAATGAGCAAGGAATTTTTGTTGAAGACCCCATGCAGGACTACAAGCTCATAGAAAAAGGAAAGAAGCAAGGAAGACTCTTCACCATGGAGGTAAAGCCATCAACCCCTCACACTGTCTACTTGTCAATTGGAAATAAACAGATTGTAGAAATCAACTTATGGCATAAAAGAATTGGGCACATAAACTTACAAAGGATGAAGGACATGCAAAGGAAGGGCTCGGTGAGTGGTCTACCTGATCTTACATCTCAGAATATGCAACATTTGTGCCATGCTTGTCAATTAGGAAGACAACGCATATTTCCATTCAAGAAGGGAGCACATGTGAGCAATGAAGTGTTGAATCTCATACACACAGATGTATGGGGACCTACAAGGGAGCCATCCATTGGAGGTAATAGATATTTTGTCACATTTATAGATGATCATTCAAGGTTTGTTTGGATGTATTGCATGAAGTCAAAGTTAGAGGTGTTTTACCACTTCAAGAGGTTCAAAAACCTAGTGGAGAAGGAAACGGGGAAGTATATAAAGACTCTCAGATCGGATGGAGGGGGAGAGTATTTTTCAAATGAATTTTCCGATTTTCTGCATGACCATGGCATCAAAAGGCAATTCACTTGTAGGTATACACCTCAACAAAATGGGGTGGTAGAAAGGAAGAATAAATACATAGTAGAAGTGGCTAGATCTTTGTTAAATGAAATGAATGTTCCTAACTCTTATTGGGCTGATGCAACAAATACAGCCATATACATTATGAATAGGTGTCCAACCTCAGGAGTACATGGAGTTACACCTTATGAAGCTTGGTGTGGTAAGAAACCCAACCTTTCACATCTCAAAGTATTTGTTTGTGTGTGTTATGTTCACATACCTCAAGAATTGAGACACAAGTTAGACCCGAAGGCAGATAGGTGTATATTTCTTGGATATTCTTCATAGCAAAAGGGTTTTAGATGCTATAACCCTTGCACCAAAAAGCTTAAGGTATCTATGGATGTAATATTTGATGATTTGTTGCCTTGGTATGGTAGCAAAGATGTGTTACAAGTTGACGATGCATATGAAGTCGAGAAAAAGTTCAAAGAGCAACAACAAAGCATGGAGATAAGTGGTCCAACCACTTCAAGCACACCATCAGAGGAGATTACTACATCATCTTGGCATGGAAGGACAAGGAATGAAGCTCATTCAAGTGAAGGAAGTAGCAAAGGAAAGGAAAAGGCAAATGATGAAGACCATCGATGGGTAGACATGGAATCTACAAGTGACGAAGATATGGAAAAAGTAAGCATCTAAACCAAAGAGCAGGAGATTCCTACCACCTAATGGTGAGGTAAGGTCATACAATAGGGTTAAATACCATGTTCAAAGGTTAACTTATGATTCATTCATTGCAAGACACTATGCCTACATAAGTCAAGTTATAGCTTGTGAAGAACCTAACTTTTTTGAAGAAGCAAATAAGCATAGGGAATGGATTCAAGCCATGGAGGAGGAAGTCAAAGAACTTGAATAAAATGATACTTGGTCATTGGTGCCAAAAACAAAGGACATGAAAGTCATTGGCAACAAATGTGTGTACAAGGTAAAGAGGCATGCAGATGGGAACATCTCTAGGTATAAAGCAATGCTGGTTGCCAAAGGTTTTGCTCAAACCTATGGCATAGACTTTGAGGAAACATTCAGTCCAGTAGCTAAGATGTCCACCATCAAAAGTTTGATTGCAATTTCAGCCTCAAAAGGTTGGAAGATGTACTAGTTGGATGTGAAGAATGCTTTCCTAAATGGAGAGCTTGAAGAGGTAGTCTTCATGGAATAGCCCCAAGGCTTTGAAGATGAGAGGTTTCCACATCATGTATACAGGCTAAAGAAGGCTCTTTATGGGCTCAAGCAAGCCCCAGGAGCTTGAAACCAAAGACTTGTGGACTACTTGGTAAAATGTGGATACAATCAAAGTCATGCAGACCCATCACTCTTTGTGAAGAAGGAAGGTAGCAAAATTGTTTTCATTTGTATATATGTTGATGATTTGATCATTACAAGGGATGATGAAGCCAACATCAAGGACATAAAGAGGAAGCTTGGATGTGAGTTTAAAATCTCAGATTTAGGGATTTTAAGGTACTTCCTTGGGATTGAAGTACTATATAAAGAGGAAGGTATATACTTGATGCAAAGGAAATACATTCTTGATCTTTTGAAGAAGTTTGGCTTGTGTGATTGCAAGCCCATTTCAAATCCATTAGAAGTAAATGTTAAACTAAGTTCTCATGAAGGTGAAGAAGTGAAGTATGGACCATGTATAGGTCAATAATTGGTTCTCTCTTGTATGCTACTATGACAAGACCTAATATTGCACATGTAGTTGGAGTGTTATCTCAATTTTTGCAAGCACCAAGACTACCTCATCTTGTTGCAGCCAAAAGGGTACTTAGGTACCTCAAAGGATGAGTGAATGAAGGTCTATATTATCCCATTTGATGATGTATTAAATGTACAAGCTTATTGTGATGATGATTGGGCAGGTTCCAAAGATGACAGGAGGAGCACTAGTGGATATGTTATCATGCTAGGGAAGAAGACCATCTCATGGATGTCAAAGAAACAACCAACTGTGGCTCATTCATCGACCGAAGCTGAGTATAGAGGCTTAGCACAAGTCTCATGTGAGCTTATGTGGCTCAAGAAGTTGTTTGTTGATCTTGATTTGCAAGTTAAGCAAGTACCTATTTTTTGTGACAACATAAGTAGCATATGCTTGGCTCAAAATTTGGTGTTCCATGCAAGGTCGAAGCATATAGAAGTGCATTACCACTTTATTCGAGAGAAGATCATGTCAAAGGATGTCAAGGTGGAGCATGTCAATACAAAGGACCAATATGCAGATATGTTTACCAAAGCATTGGATGAAGTAAAGCTACAACACTTCAAGGCATGCATTGGAATGAAGGACCTAGGCATTGAGACTTGAGGGGGAGTGTTGAAAATCAAGTCTCAGTCATGCAAAAAGGCTCAACCACAAGTTTTGCAAGTGGACCAATCAAAAAGGATTACCCAAAGTCGTGAAATAAAGTTAGAAGCTCCACCAAGCTCAATCAAATTCAAATCTCATCAAATCAGCCACCAAAAAGTGCACCTACACTGATTGGTGGGTGGTTAGCTAGATTGTAGGAAAAGTAAAACTCTATATAAGCATCATCCCACCTTTGTTTCTTGAGTTGAATGCATTCCACGAGTTTCCCACCTATTTTAGTGGTCATAAACTCCAACAAGCAGCCCCCTTGCTCGCTTACCTCATTTTCTCATGATTTTGCTCCTCTCTATCTAGAGGTGTAGTTAAAATTTTCCAAATCTGATTATATCAGATTGCAGAGTATTGTTTTCTCCCTCATTGTACTTTTTTTCATTGATTTCAAGCTTCGTTTGGTCTCTCATATTGTGCCCTGAACTTTGCCAAAGTTTCAAGTTATTTGGCTGAGTGAGTTGTGAGAAATTGTCAACTTTGTGAATGTATATCTTTGCACATAGGTAGAGAGTGTTGCAAACAGGTAGCCTGTTTTGTAGAGGGTGGTTCTCCCAGCTGGAATATCCATATGGGATGATTTAAAACTTGTTGGGTAGCTCTTATAGTCTACTACAAGTCTGCAAAATTTGATTTTAAGTCTCTGTACTGGTGGAGAGAAAAGTTCAGAACAGTGAGCATATATCACTGCTTGTGGACCTAGTGGAGGGCAGCCATCTTCCATTTTTGCATTGGGGTGTTAGAATCATCCCCCATCATCCAAGATATGTTGAAATAGGTGACGACACATCACACCCTATCAAACATATAGGAAACATAGCACTTTTTATGGAGGATGGAAAGGTAAAACATCTTGTTGATGTGCTGCATGTTCCAAATATAACAAAGAATCTAGTTTCTATTGGACAAATGGTTGACCAAGGATTACAAGTTAGGTTCAATGCTCATGAGTTATATGTAGAAGAGTACAAATAGGGTGGACGATTGATTGCCAAAGGAAACAAAGTGGGTAGGATGTTCACCTTAAATGTGAAAATTCCTGAAATGAATGTAGTCATGTTTGCAAAAGGTGTTGGGGTTATTGCAAATATAGAGATGTGGCACAAATGGATTGGACATGCAAACTTTCAAAGGTTGAAATTGATGCAGTCAAAGGAGATTTTCCATGGACTACCAAATTTCAAGGTTGCAGAGATGCAAAAGGTATGTGCAGCATGTCAATGTGGTAAACAATCAAGATCATCGTTTCTGCATGCCAAGCATCTTAGTAAGAATGTGCTAGAAATAGTACATATAGATGTTTGGGGTCCTACAAAGACCACATCTATGGGTGTTTGCAGGTTTTATAATACTTTCATTGATGACCATACACGAAAAGTGTGGGTATATTTCATGAAAGAGAAGAGTGAGGTGTTCACTCACTTCTAGAATTTTAAAGCTATGGTGGAAAAGCAGATAGAGAATTATTTGTCAAATGAGTTCAACAACTTTCTAAAAATTCATGGAATTTGACATCAGTTTTCATGCAAGTACACACCAAAACAAAATATCGTTGTTGAACACAAAAATAGAAATATTGTAGAAATAGTAAGAGCCTTGATGGCTGAGAAGAATATGCCTCATTGTTATTGGGCAGAAGCTATGCATACGGTTGTATACATCATGAACAAAACTCCAACTGATGTTGTACATCAAGTTACACCTGAAGAGAAGTTCACAGGTAAAAAGCCAAACTTATGACATATGAAGGTTTTTTGTTGTATTGCATATCTACATGTTCCAGATGAGTTGAGGATGAAGCTTGATCCAAAAGTAGAAAAATGTGTCTTCATTGGATACTCTCTTGAGCAAAAGGGATATAAATATTATAACCCACTCACACGACAGGTAAAGGTGAGCAAAGATGTTGTGTTTGATGAAATGTCAAGCTTGTATGCAGATGTCAAAGATGGACTTAATCTTGAATCAAATGACAAAGAAAATGCTGAAAAATCAAGCACAAAATCTCAAGTTTTGAGTGGACTAGATGCATCACCAAGCAATAGTTCCAACTTAAATCCATGGAGTGGAATATTGTGTGGAAATTTCAGTCCAGCAAATTCATCAACCACATCAAAGAAAGGAAAAGAAAAGATTTTTTTGGTAGTAAAACATCTACAGGGTTTGAAGAGATTGATGGAGATTCAAACGACTCAAAAAAGAGCCTTGATGAGGAGCTTGGTTTGCCCTCTGAGAAGACTCCAGGATTAAGAAAGGCACATGCAGATGATACAAGGAGAAGTGACCCAGGACCAAGAAGATCTAGGAGGATGCGGAATTCAGTGCAACGATTGACATATGACAGTTATATGGCTCGTCATTGTGCCTACATGACCAAGAACCTTCTTGTTTTGAAGATGCAAATGGAAATGCAGATTGGGAAAAAGCGATGGATGAGGAGATGGATGCAATTTATGGAAATGATACAAGATGCTGAACCTTCTTGTTTTGAAGATGCAAATGCAATGCAGATTGGGAAAAAGCTATGGATGAGGAGAGGGATGCAATTTATGGAAACTGGTCCCATTGCCACAAGGAAAGAAACCCATAGTCTGCAAGTGGGTTTACAAGGTAAAGCACGATGCTGATGGTAGCATAAGGAGGTACAAAGCACGATTGGTAGCAAATGGATATGCACAAACATATGGCATTGATTATGAGGAAACATTTCACCCTACAGCTAAAATGTCTACTGTCATAACACTTGTTGCATTAGCTACAGTAAAAGGGTGGACCTTACATTAGATGGATGTAAAGAATGCCTTTCTACATGGTCAGTTACAGGAAGAAGTATGCATGGACTAGCCACAAGGATATGAAGATTCAAAGCACTAGAGTATGTTTGCAGGTTGCAAAAGGTTTTGTATGGACTTAAGCAAGCTCCTCTTGCATGGCATGCAAGGATTGCTGATTACTTGAGCACCATTGGATTTTCTATGTGTGATGCAGATCATTCACTATATGCAAGGAAGAGTGATGATGGCATCATGATTGTGGCTATTTATGTTGATGACTTGATTGTAGGTGGTGATAATGAAGAAAGAATTAAAGAGGTAAAGCAACTTCTTATGCAAGAATTTGACATGAAAGATCTTGGTCTGTTGCGCTATTTCTTGGGCATTGAGTTTATACATATAGAAACATGTATATGGATGTCACAAAGGCAATATGCCTTGAATGCACTGCATTGCATTTATTCGATCGAATAATTAGAAAAATACCAAATATCTCGTTTTATTCGGGGTTTTCCGAATAAACACCGAAAAAAAATGGACAGGGATACACTTTCGATCGAAAATTCTTTCGAAGAAAAAAATTGCGATCGAAACATTTTCTATCGAAAGTTCTTTCAATCGAAACCTTATTATCGAAAACTCGTTTCGCACATGTTTGAGAGTCTAGAGAGCTTTATACTTTTCTTCAGAGGTAAAATTAGTGTTTTTGTTTTACAGATTTGAAAGTATGTGTATGCATATGTGTGTATGTATGTGCATGAGATGCACACATATGCATACACACACAAACATGCACACATACACACACACAAACATGTACACATGTACACACAAAATCATACACACACATATAGATACTTGCACATATACACACACACATACACTTACATGCATACATACACACATATGCATACATACATAGACACATGTATGCACACATATGCACATACATACATACATACATATGCATATACACACATGCACATACCTACATATGCATATACACACACATGCACATGCATACATATGCATACACACACATGTGCATACATACTTACATGCATTCATACACACACATGCATATGTATACATACTTACATACATGCATATGTATATATACATAAATACAAGCACATACACACAATAAATCGACTTGAGCCTAAAAAAAAGAGCAAAGTTAATGATTCAAATGATTCAAGTTAACAATTGATAATGATCCTTTTTTAATAGGAAATTTCTACGTTTATACTCAGCTCAAAATCAATCAATCTTCAAAATAACCTATAAAAATATAAAAAAGTAAAAATTCATTATTATGTGCTTGAAAAAATATTAAACTATATCATAAAAAGTAAAATATTTTATTACCTGTTTACATCTCTTTTGTCGTAAGTATCGACAGTTTGAGTGCATAAGTCGATTTCTATCAAAACTTGGCCATAACAAGTCCCTACTGATGCTATTATCTCAATAAGCCTATTTCTTTCCTCCCAACAAGTCCCTCTTGATGTGATTGTCTTGATGCCAATATTTCAGCTAACAGAAGGTTCGTGTTGTATCAATACAATACAACCTCCTAAAGAAGATCTATGGATATGTGAAGTTGTATTGTATTAATACAACATGAACCTTCTGTTAGCTGATATACATTGTCCAAGATGCCATTGATCTTCACTTATTGATACCTTCTCAACCCTTGAATTATCAAAAAGAACATAAAACCTTTTTCAACAATTACAATAGTTTTTAATTCACAATCATACACACACATGCACATACATAATCATATTTGATTTTCACTTGCAATCATATAACATACATGCACATACACATACACACTTGCATACACGTACTTTCATGCGCACATACATACACACATGCATACACGTACTTTCATGCACACATACACATATACATATACATATAGATACTTGCACATATACATACACAAACGGCCACACATACACATACACTCACATGCATACATACACACACATATGCATACATACTCACATGCATATGTACATGCATACATACACACATGCATATGCACATTCATTATTATATGCTTGAAAAAATACTAAACTATATCATAAAAAGTAAAATCTCTTTTTTACCTGTTTGCATCTTTTTCATCGTAAGTATCCAAGGATCAAGTGCATAAGTCGACTGCTATCAAAATTTTGTCATCCCTATCGATGCTATTGTATCAACAAATTGATTTCTTTCCTCCCAACAAATCCCTCTTGATGTTGTTTTCTTGGTGCCAAGGCCCAACATCTCAGCTAAGAGAAGGCTCTTGTTGTATCAATACAATACAACTTTCTAAAGAAGATCTATAGATATGTGAAGTTATATTGAATCGATACAACAAGAACCTTCTCTTAGCTAATATGCAGCCCTGGATGTCTTTGATCTTCACTTATTAATACCTTTTGAACCCTTGAATTATAAAAAAAAACATAAAATCTTTTCCAAAAATTGCAATAGTTTTTAATTCACAATCATACACACACATATACATGCACATACACAATCATATTATATTTTCACTCACAATCATATAACATACACGCACATACACATACACATAGTATTGTGAAGTAAGAATCAATATTGATTCAAACAATCACAATACATTTTTATTCACAATCATACACACACATACATATACTATTGTGAAGTAAGAATCAATGTTGAATCAAGCAATCACAATAGATTTCATTCACAATTATACACTCAAATACACATACATATACTATTATGAAGTAAGAATAAATATTGATTCAAACAATCACAATACATGTTTACTCACAATCATACACACATACATGTACTATTGTGAAGTAAGAATCAATGTTGAGTCAAACAATCACAATAGTTTTTTAATTTACAAACAAATATATTTTTCTTTATGCTTTAAGTACGAAAGTAAATATGTATAGCAAGAGTTTATACTTTGTTCTATCTATGACATGATAAGTTCATAAAAAACAAAGTAACTCTTATGAAAAATGATTCTACTTGTGTTCTTTTATAAAAAATTATTCAACCGAATTTGTTTTGATCAAAATCTAATTTGATCGAAGACTTTTCGACCAATAAAATTTTTGATCGAAAACTTTTTCGATCGAAAGCGCATTCGATCAAAAATTGTCGAATTACTGTGCAAAAAGTATTGCTCATCTCCAAATAAGCTGATGTGACACCGAATAATTTGGTCGAATAATGGAGGGTTGCCATAAAATTCTGTAATTATTCACGAATAAACGAATTGTCAAATAACGAATAATGTAACCTAGGCAGCTATTACATGGAGCAGCAAGAAGCAACCCACTGTTGCTTTGACGAGTACAGAGGCTGAGTATAGAGGTGCTGCAATGGCAGCATGTGTGGCATCATGGCTAGAAATGCTACTTGCATATTTAGGTGTGGAAGGGCAAAAGCCTATCACCATCTATTGTGATAATCTTAGCAGCATACAGTTCTCTTATGTACTAGTCTTTATATATTGCACTTGTTGTATTCTTGTTTTTCGGTCATTCTTGTACATTCCTTTTATGTAATAGAAGAAGAAGAAGAAGAAAAAGATCACTCTTCCTTGCTTCAATCTTTGTGTGTGCTCCTCTTTGATTGCGAGAGTGTCTTTGTGTGTGTGTGTGTGTGTGAGAGCTCTCTTCCTTATCTCCTTCCTCGTGACATTGACCATACACATCGCCATCTACATGAGTGACCTATAATTCCTTCAGCAACTCAATTTTGTTGAGGTGTATATGGCAGTGTACACTCATGTTTTATCCCACATTGAATCAGAAATGCATTAAAGTTAGAAGATATATATTCCCCCCCTCGATCAGAATGGAGGGTGCCCATTTTACATGCTGATATATTTTCAGCCAAAACCAAAAACTATTTGAATCACATAAACACTTCCGAATTTGAGTTTAGTGGATACACCCATGCATGCCTAGAAAAATCATCAATGAAAGTCACAAAGTAAAGGTAGTTCCTAAAGAAGGTATCTCCATAGGACCACAAACATCACTTTGAACAAGCTCCAATTTCTAAGTAGCTCGACTTGAACCATCTTTTGGGAAGGAGGAATGCTACATTTTGCCCAAAATAAAGACTTCACAAACATGTTTATGAGGTGCCTCAAGTTTGGGCAAAGAGGACACCATTTTAGATTTCTGTAGGCATACCAAACTAGCAAAATTCAGATGATCAAGGCGTGCATGCCAAAGCTTTGCATCTAACATAGCCTGAGAATCATGTACTGCACATGCTGAATCATTCGTAGATTTTTCATGTTCTATGAGCTTATATAGCCCATGACATAAAATGCCAAAAGCAATAATGACATCACCATTTGATAGAGCATGAACTATACATCTATCATCAATAAATTTCACAACCAAGCTGATCTTGGCTAATGTTAAAACAGATAACAGATTTTTCTTGATCCCTGGCACAAATAAAGCATACGACAATGTAAAGAACTACCATCAGTAGTAGTTAGAATGATCTTGCGAACTCCCATAACAGGATAAGCGGAGTTGTTGGCGCATGTGACATTTTTTGTTGTAGGAGTAGGCTCAAGTGAAGTGAAGAAACTACACTGTGAGGTAATATGTTTGGTTGCCCCACTATCAAAGCACCAAACATCTGAGTCTACTATAAACATACATTGTTCATGAGAAGATGGTCCATAGCTACAAATAGTGGTAAACACCCATTCTTCATTCTACACAAGATTAGCTGACTCAGTTTTGGGTGTAGAGGCCTCTGCAACAACCATTCCAGCCTCTTTCTTCTTTGCATCTTTTGCAACCAATTTTGGACAACTCTTTATGACATCATCATTTCTTTATAATATTTGCAAAACAATTTTTGCTTTTCTATTTTCTTCTCATCTCTGTCATCTCTCTTTGATTGTGCAAAATTAGCAAATTTTTGCTTACTAGTAGATGAGCTCCATTTACCTTTGCCCTTCGGACTATTCAGGAAAGCTTGATCTACAACATGCATAATGGACCTGTTCTACCTCGACCGATCTTCCTGCAATAGAACAGAGACTAACTCCTCAAATGTTAAGCCATTTGGATTGCTTTTCATCATCAATCAAAGAGTATAAGCAAAATCATGATATGAATCTAGAAGACCATTCAGAATAGTCTACACAAGTAACCGTCAGGAAGGACTTCATCAGCAAAAACCAATTGCTCCTTTAAATCTTTGATCTTTGTTAAAAAATTGTCCATGGAATCTCCATTCATGTACTCACTCTCCAACTATTTTTGGAGGTAAGCAACATGAGCCTCATTCCTTGCCTCGTATAAAGTGGTAAGTGTATCCCAAGCATCCTTTGCTATTTTGGAGGAGCGAACGTGAGGAATAATAGCATGTTTGATAAACAAGTCTATCAATGCATGTGCCTTAGCATCTGTGTCATCCCAAGGAAGTTGCTTTGCAGTAGATGCAACAGGAACCACAACACGAATAGGAACCTGAAGAATATCACCATCTTCAATGCCATTTGCATCACCTTTAGTAATTGTGTTTGCAGTGATAGGATGTTTTTCAACACCCTGGATGATATTCCATAGTCCTTTTGCAACCCATACATGACACATCATATAAGCCCATAATGGGTAATTGGTACCATCCAAGTTATCCTCAAAAACCAACATACGAAATACATCATTGCTTTCAGTGATGGCCACTGACTAAAATACCCTAATGCAGAAAAATGATTGTATTTCAAAAAGTTGAATAGAACTACCCTATTGAGTTCTGCTAAACTTGTAGCAGACTTCAAGCCACTTATACTGGCGAACCGAAACCTATATATATCTTTGGCACAAGAAGATGAAATTGCCTACTTAAGCTCCACAATACTGCGTTCGGAGGCCAAAATGATCTCAAATCACGATTTCAACACATAGAACAAAGCAATTTTGAAATCCTAATCACCCTGAGTATGTGTTGGAAATTTAGTAAGCCCATAACTAATACCACAGGTCCAAAGTTCCATAGGTCCAGGATTTACATCACAGATTCCAGCAATCTTCCAATATTGACAAAACATGAACATTCCACACTTAATCATACAAATGATGAGACAAAGATAGAGAAAGATTAGACAACATTTGTAAAGTGTTACGTAAGCCAAGGCTTACTCACACTATCATATATACCAAGGTTCAATGTACAATGTGGGAGTCAAAACCCTCAACCACTCTATGTGAACCAAAATAGATGGAAGAGTGAATGTATGTATGAGATGTATGACCTGATAGGTTGTAGAATAGTGAATATGAGTGACAGAAAGAGGAAGGATCAGTCTAAAACTGATAATCAAAAAACCCTCATCTAACCTTAGGCTATGGAAATACCTAAGTTAGACACGTGTGTGAAAAGATCACATACTTACAAAAGTGGCAAAGAATGCTAACACGTTTGCTACTAGAAATCCTCAAACTCATATGAAGATATCTTCTCTAACACCTCATCCAAATATGCATAAAGCATACATGTAATGATTCTCTTGTACCTATGCCGAATAGGACTCCTCCTGATATGGATGTTATTGCATCCATAAACTTCAAGTAGTACCTATGTGCATAAAGAGAACATGTACCTAAATTCTTAACATAAGATGCAAATCTTATGTTAACCACCATCCAATGTCTTTGACATAACCCGAAATCTTCATGTAGAAGACAATCTTCAAATACATTATGTAGATGGTTGATCCACACCACCAAGCTGCTAAATAGCAAGTCCTCTCCATAAGCAAGAGTGTGAGCACACTCTTCTCCAAGAAGTACTCCATAGCTGCTCCTCAACATGCTCTTAGAATGCACCATGGCTGCCCCATGTGTGCTAGAGCACCACCTCTACTGAGGGACCAAGAACTGGTGTTGCCAATTGGTGTGTGATGGATAAATAAACAATGAGCCATACTCTTCTTATATATTATTGAGTATACTTTGAAAAGCACGTCCAATAAAGCAATCGCTCAATAAAACTCCACAATCGCAATCGTCTTCAAAATCGTAATCCGAAAGAGAAAACGCACGCGTTGTTCGTTAGTTCTATTCAAAAATCATTGTCCCCTGTTCGTCTGTCTTCTTTTGAAAAGCATGATTAAAAAAATCTTCGTGCGCTACTCAGATGCAGCCGACGAGGATTGATCTCAGGCGGATGCTTTCAAAGGGAAGCGGCATAGCCACGATGCCCACGCCACTTGTTTGTAGAGGGTAGTAGAACAGCAGCTAGTAAACCTGGATATCGTGAGTAATATGAACCAATAAGACATTGTTTTCCAACAATCCCCCCTGCAATGTCATATTGGTACAAACTGAACTGGATCTGCAAACTTCATAATCTTCAAACTAGTACTCCCGAAATCGACCTTCAAACCTTTTCTTCAAAAGTCTTCTTCAAAACTGAATTTGACTTTTCTTCAGAAATCTGAACTTGTTGAATATGAACCATAATACCTGAGAAAATATGCAAACTAGATATCCAATAGTGTACTCATCAAGCAATCACTGCTTGATAACAAATGTAGCAAGTACTGACTCTGAACCTGCTATCTCCTGTCTTTTCAAACCTGAAAACATACACTAGGATCCACATATTTGCATTTACCTTCCAAAAATTTCTCAATGTACTTCTGTTGTGTCATGTAAATACACTAAACAAAATCAAGAACTGAAGTGACTAACAACTCACAACTTAGTGTATTATGAACACTGCTGATTCATCTCTGACTGTACTTCAATCAAGTCAACTCAACTCAACTGAAATCAACTGAAATCAACTCATGAGTATTATCAAAATATCATATCTATGATGTCATCTTGTCTTCATCCTTGTTCAATCTGTAAATTCTTCATACCTCTTTCCTTCAGAACCTCTGAAACATACCTCTCTGAAATATCAAGCTTCTCTTCTATAGAACTCTGGAACCTTCTCCTAAACAGGAACACCCTAACAAGAACTTTCTCCAGACATTCTTCTTCTTCCTTCTTCTTTCAAAGCTGGAACATAAAGAGAACTTGACAAAGGAAATATAGGAATACCTAAAATAGGAATACATGTAGGTATGACTCTGTATTCTTTTACATATGGTTGAAAATAAGTCTTCATGTTTCATCACCCCCCTGGATGACTTAATACTAGTATCCAAAATTCTTCAAATATATAAGACTTTATGAAATCTGGAATGTCTTCCTTCTTTCAATAAATCTGATCTTCAATAATCAATACCTGTATTTGAAACAAAATTTTAGGATCCATAATCTTCTGTAACATAACAAGTATCTTCTTCTATTCTTCTGCAACACAAATCTGATAGAATCTAAACCTTTGACTTACTTCCTCCAATGTTAAAGAACTTTCACAAACAAAGAATAGACAACTGACTCATAAATACTCAAGATCTTTCATGATCTATCTAGATCTTATCAACATCATATGAGATCATCCAAGATCATACAAGATCTATTAAGATCTTACAAGATCATATGAGATCATCCAAGATCAATGATCTCTCCAACAAAATACCTGTATAGAATCTGCTCTCATCAAACCTTCATGACTCAATGTTTGATTTGTTACTTGAATGTCTCTAAGTGTCCATGCTTCTCACAAAGTTGTAAACCTTTTCTTTAACCAAATGCTTTCCAAGAATCTGCAACTCCTACTTGAAACATAAGTGGACAAACTTCTCACCTTGAGAACTCCAAAAGCTGCAAGTTGATACTTCATCTTTTCATATTCTTCCCGGGTGCAATGTGATAGTACTTGCTTGATTTTCTTTTGGCTAACTCCACTTCTCAGTCAAGTAATAGGATATGATGGAACACCTTTTCGAATACAAGCATGTATCCAAAAGTCTAGACAATCATAAAAAGTAGATTCTTCAACTAACTGGTACATCAAAAATCTGAATTTTCTGAAGTTTTCTGAAAATACTGAATATGAGGTAACCTTTCCAAACATAAAACCACAACCCAAGTCTTTAACATCTGCTACAGAAAACTCTTTTACCTCAAGAGTTAGATAAAGAAGAAATATACTTCTCTGCAACTTGTCATATACCAAGTAGCTCTGAATTGACACTCCAAGAATTCTTTGAGGGAACATATCAGCTGCCTGCTCAAAAAATCTTCATAACTCATACACATATGAGTCAAAACATATATCTGCTACTTTTCTTTCGCTCAATCCAATTCTTTAGACTATCTTCACACAAGATGTTCTCATAGACTTTTCTTTGGATGTAGAGGATAAAAGTAGGAAAAGTATATAGAAAATATATGAGAAAAGGAAGTCTTACTTTCCCTTCGGAATTGTTGGACTTTCTTTTTTTGCATCTTTCTTCCACCTGATGATGATGTCAACATCTTGAAACTTCTCTTCCATACCTTTTGTTTTCTTCATCTTGAAGTAGCAAACACTCTTAACTTCTTCAAATGAACTCTTTCTCTTCCTCTAGTGCTAAGAGTAAGAGACAAAACAAACATGGTATACAAATGGAAGTGAATATAGAATCATGTTTTATCATCTCCTCATATCTCTGAATCAAAATTCTGCTTCAAATGATTGATATGAATGAATTCATCAACCTTTTGTCTGAATGATGAATTACCTTTCTAGAGTTACCTTCTCTAGATACCTATATCACATTTTGTATCTAGATTGGCTGAAAACACAAGATTGGTTGAAAACAAAATTGATGCTCTCCACATTTGTCTTCTTAGATAAGCTTTCTTGCCATGAAAGAGATCTCTCAAAACTCTCTAGAAAAACCTCTAGATACGTGCCTTTAACTTGCAAAAGTGTATAAAAGCACTCCTTGAATCCTTCAAATCTCTTCATAATTGCTCTTCTAAGATATGACCTGCAAATGATAATCTGATAGTAGAAACTGATACCTGTGATTTGATGTTGATCTGATTCCTTCATCTTCTCCAAACAATTGTTCTTCCTTGAATTTGAAGTAGCCTTCTCTTCATCAAGTCTTGGTCTTCAAACAATACTTTCTGTAAAGTATTTTCATACTCTTCCAAAAGTATTCGACTTCTAACAGATCATCAACTTCATACTCCACATTGATGAATAAACATGTGACTGAATTGTCTAATTCTCAAATCTCTACTCATCTAGATTAAGTGTGTATGTCAAATTTCAAATATTAGAAGATGCTCTTAAATCATACGTTGTAAACCTCGAAGTCTCAGAAACCTGTGAATATAAGAGCCTGAATGTTCTGATATCAAAACGCTAAAGCTCTGATACCAAATGTTGGAAATCTAGTAGGCCCATAACTAATACCACAGGTCCAAAGTTCCATAGGTCCAGGATTTACATCACAGATTCCAACAATCTTCCAATATTGACAAAACATGAACATACCACAATTAATCATACAAATGATGAGACAAAGATAGAAAAAGATTAGACAACATGTGTAAAGTGTTACATAAGCCAAGGCTTACTCACACTATCATATATACCAATGTTCAATGTACAATGTGGGAGTCAAAACTCTCAACCACTCTATGTGAACAAAAATAGATGGAAGAGTGAATGTACAAATGTAAGAAGAATATTCAGATGTAGGGACAAAAATTTGAATATGTATGAGATGTATAACCTGATAGGTTGTAGAAGAGTGAATATGAGTGACAGAAAGAGGAAGGATCAATCTAAAACTAATAATCACCCTCATCTAACCTTAGGCTATGGAAGATCCTAAGTTAGACACATGTGTGAAAAGATCACATACTTACAAAAGTAGCAAAGAATGCTAATACGTTTGCTTCCAGAAATCCTCAAACTCATATGAACATATCTTCTCTAACACCTCATCCAAATATGCATAAAGCATACATGTACTGATTCTCTTGTACCTATGCCGAATAGGACCCCTCCTGATATGGATGTTATTGCCTCCATAAACTTCAAGTAGTACCTGTGTGCATAAAGAGAACATGTACCTAAATTCTTAACATAAGATGCAAATCTTATGTTAACCACCATCCAATGTCTTTGAAGTAACCCGAAATCTTCATGTAGAAGACAATCTTCAAATACATTATGTAGATGGCTGATCCACACCACCAAGCTGCTGATGGGCAAGTCCTATCCATAAGCAAGAGTGTGAGCACACTCTTCTCCAAGAACAACTCCATAGCTGCTCCTCAACATGCTCCTAGAATGCACCACGGCTGCCCCATGTGTGCTAGAGCACAACCTCTACTGAGGGACCAAGAACTGGCGTTGCCAATTGGTGTGTGATGGATAAATAAACAATGAGCCATGCTCTTCTTATATATTGTTGAGTATACTTTGAAAAGCACCTCCAATAAAGCAATCGCTCAATAAAACTCCACGATCACAATCATCGTCAAAATCGTAATCCAAAAGAAAAAACACATGCATTGTTCATTAGTTTTATTCAAAAATCACCGTTCCTTGTTCGTCCGTCTTCTTTTGAAAAGCATGATTAAAAAAATCTTCGCGCACTACTCAGATGCAGTCGGCGGGGATCGATCTCAGGTGGATGCTTTCAAAGGGAAGTGGCATAGCCATGATGCCCACACCACTTGCTTGTAGAAGGTAGTAGAACAAGAGCTAGTAAACCTGGATACTATGAGTAATATGAACCAATAAGACATTGTTTTCCAACAGTATGCTCACCAAATTTCATGCAATTCTAAGACTATGATCGGAGGTGTGCCAATGAGGCCCTAGATGAAGCAACGACCTGCTCTGATACCAATTGTTGGAGTTTGAGATCTGTAGAAGCATGTGAACAGCACAAGGAAGAAGAAGAAGCTTGGAAACAACACACAATACTAAATGTATTACTAAGAGAGTGTACAAAGGTATATGACCCATTAGGATTATAGGTGTATATACAAGCCGAGGGAAAAAAACCTCCTAAAGAGGGAAAAAAGTGCCTCGGTGGTCCTAGTATGTTCACACGCATCACTAAATATCAACATATGTGCTTGTATATGTGTGAGAGTGTATGTGTTATGTATGCGTATGCGTATGTGTATGCATATGCGTATGTGTATGCGTATGCGTATGTGTCTGTGTATGCCTATGTGTCTGCGTATGCATATGCGTATGGGTCTGCATATGCATATGCGTATGGGTCTGTGTATGCGTATGCGTAAGCGTAAGCATATGCGTATGCGTAAGCGTAAGCGTATGCGTATGCGTAAGCGTAAGCGTATGCGTATGCGTAAGCGTAAGCGTATGCGTATGCGTAAGCGTAAGCGTATGCGTATGCGTAAGCGTAAGCGTATGCGTATGCGTAAGCGTAAGCGTATGCATATGCGTAAGCATAAGTGTATGCGTATGCGTAAGCGTAAGCATAAGCGTATGCGTAAGCGTAAGCGTAAGCGTATGCGTATGGGTAAGCGTAAGCGTATGCGTACGCGTAAGCGTATGCGTACGCGTAAGCGTACGCGTATGCGTATGCGTAAGCGTAAGCGTATGCGTACGCGTATGCGTACGCGTAAGCGTACGCGTATGCGTATGCATACGCATAAGCGTATGCGTATGCGTATGCATATGCATATGCGTACACATATGCGTATGCATATGCGTATACGTATGCATATGCGTATGCATATGCATATGTGTATGTGTATGTTTATGTGTATGTGTGTGTGTGCGTGTGTGTATGCATATGTGTATGTGTATGTGTATGTGTATGTGTATGTGTATGTGTATGTGTATGTGTATGTGTATGTGTATGTGTATGTGTACATGTATGTGTATGTGTACATGTATGTGTACGTGTATGTGTACGTGTATGTGTACGTGTATGTGTACGTGTATGTGTACGTGTATGTGTACGTGTATGTGTACGTGTATGTGTATGTGTATGTGTACGTGTATGTGTACGTGTATGTGTATGTGTATGTGTACGTGTATGTGTATGTGTATGTGTATGTGTATGTGTATGTGTATGTGTATGTGTATGTGTATGTGTATGTGTATGTGTATGTGTATGTGTATGTGTATGTGTATGTGTATGTGTATGTGTATGTGTATGTGTATGTGTATGTGTATGTGTATGTGTATGTGTGTAGGTGTGTATGCATTTGTGCATGTATGTGTGTGTGTTTGTGTGTTTATGTGTGTATGTGTATGTATATGTGTGTGTGTATGTGTATGTATGTGTGTGTATTTGATTGTATGTATGTTTGTGTGCATGTGTAGGCGTATGTATGTATATTAATTTATGTACGTAATATGTATGCATGCATGCATATGTTAATTTATGAAAAAAAACAATTTATATTGTATAAAAACAATGAAAATTGTACTTACAATAATTAGTCATATAGATCACTTGGTGAACTTCTCTGATAAGATGAAATAGAAAGAAAGAGAGAGAGAGAGAGAGAGAGAGAGAAACACAAAGAGAGATTGTTTGAGCAGTGGAGATATGAGTGTTGGTTCACTCTTTGATGAGATGCATGTAGAATGATTGATCAAAGAGTGATTGTATCTTTCTTTGTTTTCATCAAAATGAGTGTTGCATAAGTGATTTGATAGCATTGTATAAATGATTAGAGATGCAATGGATATGAGTGTCGCATAAGTGATGGCAAAACCACTGCAAAAGCGATGCTAATTATTTGCAATTTAAACATCAATATTAACATCCTTATAAATGTCAATACAAGCCTCATATAAATGGCTCCATTCGAGATGCTATATATGACGAAATGTGCAATCACTTAGCAATGAAATTTTATCACGTCAGTAGTTGCTACAATGGGTAAGTTCTTGTAGCGCTTGTACCTTGGATAGTTAAGAGAATCCTTTATATTTGTTTGACAAATTCTCAATATTTATTAGAACAAGAAGAAGTGAACGTACCCTTTTTTATACTATCTAGGCCTTTAGTGGAGATAGAGAGCTCATTGTTAAGCCTATCTTTTCTTTTATTTTTGTAGTCCATAAAGGTATCCAAAATGTGTTTCCTGTGTTTCCTCCAATTTTCCAGAAATCTAAAATATCTCCTCAAGGAGACTATCTTGCATGTCCATTTCTCTATCTAAGTTCTTAAATTGGGTGTTCATAACCATTTCATCCATATTGTCATCCTCCATTGCTAGGGAACTGAAGCGATTGTTTCCAAAGAGGGAAGGGTTTGGGGGGGAGACCGTGGTATCGTCCGAGTGGTTGGTTACTCTTTTATTTGAGCTCTTGTTTCTCTTATTGACTAAAGTGAAGCCGCATGTTGGCAGTAGCCAGAGGCACAGACAACGCAGAAGTATGTGAAGGTGGATCACAACGAAGTAGTGGGGAGCCAGTCAGATTATTTTTTCAAAGAAATATGTTTTATAAATACTTTTCAAAAACTCTCAATAGTGATTTTCATCACTCTTGTACCATATGTAACATAGAACAACCACTTTTGTAATTCCTAGCTCATATTTTGTGCAAGCCGATGAGTCCTCGAGCTTGAGGAGCTTAGGTCGAACAAGCCTACCAAGTTTGGCTATTCGTGGATCCCGTTTACCCTTTCAAATAGCACCTAGAACCTATTTTTAAACTTTGCCGGTCACTAGAAGTGAAACCGATCAAAACTACTCTAGAATCTATAAAAAGAGCTAGAGAGCTCATTAGTGTGAGCTTAGAGCTATTTTGAACTTGTAATTGAGATCTTGAGTAATAGAGTCTATTTTCCCACCTTCCATTGTGTCTTGCTTGTCTCATACGTGTGCGTGTATGTGTGTGTGCATCTCTATGCTTCTCACCTTCACTCTCACTACATCTCACATTCACGATCTTCATATCACTCCTATCTCTTCCTCGGATTGATATTAAGGAGGTGGAGCTTCTTAACGTGGTACTTACCATTGTGCTAGAGCAACACCAAATTTGGCGCCGTTGTCGGGGATCGAGTTTAGGACGAATGTCTGATGATAAGAGTATAGCAAGAAGTGGCGTTGGAAGGTAAAAATTTTAGTTTTTGTTGTTGTTTTTTATTGGTTTTTTTGTGTTTTTCACCTCCCCTACACTCCTCCTTCACCACCGCATCATCTTCTTCCACTCCAAAAAAATAAAAAAATTCACCATATCCACCCATTCTCCTCATTTCCCCTCATTTGTGCATGCGAGAGAGAGAGAGAGCTTTTGCGCTTGCATGTGCATGTGTGTTTTTTAGTTTTCTTGTAGGTACAATGCTCCAGAGCATTAGGAAAGCTTCCGAAAGGTAAAAAATGCACTTTCTGTCAAAATCTACCGACTGTGTCAGACCATCGCGATGGTCTGACAGACTCGGAATTTGAGGTAGGCGACCACATCACGGTGTAGGCGATCCTAGCGCATACACAAATCCACATTTGCATTTGCAAAATTTGCATTTTGGTGGACCATCGCGACCGGCTCATGCCATCGCGATTGTGTCACACCATCACAATTGGCTCACGCCATCGCGACGGCTTGGCCGGACCATCGCGACGGTTCACTTGAACCATCGCGATGGTCACTGACCATCGCGACGATCTCGTCGACCCCATGCCATCGCGATTGGCCCATGCCATCGCGACGATCCTGCCACGTGTCAAGATAGACCATCGCGACGATACCAAGTACACCATCGTGACGCTTGGAAGTTGGACCATCGCGATTGGCTCAAGCCATCACACCTCGTGACCATCGCGACGGGCTCATGCCATCGCGATGGTTGCATTGATCGTTGACCATTGCGAGGGGCTCCCGTCATCGCGATTGTTCACTACTTAGACCATTGTGATGCCTCGCACCATCGGACCATCGCGATTGTACCACGCCATCGCGACGGTGCACCTGAGCCATCGCGATGGTCCCAGACCATCGCGATTGTTCACCCACAATGGAAAAATTAGGGTTTCATTTTTTCGACAAATTTGAGGCTAATTTGAGAAAATTTTTGGGTGACTAAGCTCATTGGAGACCCCTTAGCTCATAAGTGAAGAAAAACCTGTTTGCCAGTTTTTACCCCCGAGGGCCTGAATGCTCATATCTTTTTCATTTGAAGTCTGTTTTTTGAGCTTTATAGCTCGTTAGAAAGCTCTTTACGAGTACTACATGACCTCAACTGTTTTTTTTTAAGAAGAAGTTGTTTTTTAGATAAGATAATTTGAGGTTGACCCATTTGTGGGACTAGAAAGCCGGGGGGCATTAAAATTTTGGGCATAGGAGAAAGGACCTAAAAAGTGTGTATATTAAAGTGCTTGATCATCAATTGAGAATTGGTCTAAACATTGAATTTTTACAGGTCAAGCAAGGGCTATCAAGGGCAAGCAAAGCAAGGTAGTGAAGAACACAAAGCTTGGGAAGTGCAACTTCTTGGGCAATAGAGCAATCAAAGAAGCTTACTTGAGGTTGGAAGAATACTCAACCCCCTTAGTCAATTATTAGCTTAGGCTAAAGGTCTATCATTGTGGATTAAATTAGAACCACAATAGGAACACATCAAGTCCAAGAGACTTAATTTTTCAAGTCCACGACTAAAGTAAAAGTGTTTGATATGGAAAACCTAAAGGAAAGAATTTAGGTCTGACGGAACGATAACTCAAAAGTACAACGGAAAGTCGATTCCTGATGCATACAGTGAGATAAGACAAGAACTTAAAGGAATTTAAAAAGAAACAAGCAATTAAGAACAAAGAAACATTGACGATCAGAGAGTGCCAAAAAGTAAATTCATGAACCTTAGATCGGGCAAGCATATAGGCAAGTCAAACCGACGAAGCCTTAGATCTTCAGAAGCAAGTGTAGGAACTACTACACGATCGTGGCCTCAGCAATTGAATAGTTATCCTTACGAGTTGGGCTCAGATACGAGTGAATCAATAATGGCTTTTAGCACAGAAAGACTAGAAGGAGGGTTAAACATAGCATATTTGGAAAAACCCGAAGGATCCTATAGAACTCAATTAGAATATGTCCGAACCAACCACTTAGGTGCTCGCATCTATGAGGATGGTTTGCAAAGATCAGTAGTACAAGTGTTTAATCTTGATCAACCCATTGGATTGGAACGTCCAGTGGTGAAATTTGAAAGAGATGTGTATATAGACAAAGAAGGAATGATGTACATCATAAGTACTCAACCAAATCATACCAATGAGTTTGGTGTAGTTCAACCAGATACGGAAGCGAGAACCCAAGGAAAAGAACCAGTAGGAGAAGAACCTAGGACACCGAGAGGGAAATCTGTACTAACAAGAGTATTAATCATAGAATGGATCCCTCAGGATAACAAAAGCATAGAGTTGTTTGTGAACAAGGAAACTGATGAAGCATTTTGGAGGTACACAATGGAACAACCTAGTGAGGTAGGCTCCATCATGATTTACGAATTCAAGGACCCAGATACTCCTAGAAAGGTTGTATACCTGGATGAGACTTCATAACGAATATTTGTAGTACCAGACCATGCGAGAAATACCTACACATGGAGAGGTGATTTAATATTCCCCCCATCACGAGAAAATGTAAAAACAAGCCATCAAGGTGCTAGAACATCCTCAGCCCATGGTACTCAAAGAGAGAAGAACAAAGAGAGACCAGAAGTAAGTTTCACTCATCCCATAGGGAGGGATAGAACCACCATGGACACCGATAGAGTGGAAAGACAAAGAGAACCTAGAATACCAGGTGGTAGAGATGATTTTCCTCTACCTAGACCATGTGAACACCCAAGGATACTAAGACCCACTCAGTTAGTAAAGTCAATGAAAAACTACTTTGATGGGACAGGAGATCCCTATGACTATGTTGTGGAGTTTAAGCAAGTGCTACAAGCAGAGCAAGTAGAAGACATGTTCACGCAATACAATGCATTTGGACTAACTTTAAAGAATACGGATTTAACTTGTTTCCAACCATTGCAAAAAAGGCAATTTAGGGATATCCATCACTTGTTATAGTCATTCATCATAAAATTCTCTAAAAGTGGAATCAGGCATGATACGTCTTCATTGATTCATAGTTTCAAACAGACCCCTCAAGAAACAGTTAGACTGGCAATACGTAGGTTTAGACAATATGTGGAGAGATGCCCAATGCAAGAATTACCCTCACAGGCCAAGCAAGTGTCATTGTTTCTAGATGGCCTCTTGAGTTCTAAACTACACTCCTATGTATACTTGAAGGAACCCAGAACACTAGAGCAATGTGTAAGAATTTGTATAGACATTGAGGACAACCTTGGAGACGAGTTGGAACTCTCAAAAGTCTATAAGGACTCAGATTGTTCATCTCTAGCATCCTCAAAACTGTTTAGCTTGATAGAAGACCTAAGAGAAAAAGTGGCCCAGAAACTAAGAGTTTCTAGTAAACAAATGCCTAGGTTAACAACAAACAAGCATTGTTACACCTGTGGTGGTGATCATATGGTGAATATGTGTCCCAATGCAACACAACCACAAGCCAACCCTAGTGGCCAATACTGTACAATTAAGAGATGATACACGAATCACACGGCTCAGGACTGCCCTTACAACAAACAAGTAGTACGACAGCCGCAAGCATACCCGCAACCAGGTAGGTATCAAGGTCAATATAATGCTTAGCCTCATTACTATAGGCCTCCTCAGAACTATCCTTATCAGGCTCAATAGAGACCTCAACTTGTTTTAGCTCAGCAGCCACCTCCACCAACGAATGTAATTCCAGTCAAATACGTTGCTACAGAAGAGAACCTCAATATAGCTTTAGTGCCTTCTTCACCCCTAATCACAGAAAGTGATCCTAATTCTAACAGTTTTGACTCTACTCATGTAGATAGTCCATCTACATATCACATAGAGTCACCAGAACATGTGGAGACATATCAATACGATAGTCCACCTTTGGAACCTAGTTGGGAGCCCGACTATGCTAATTTGATGTACGCCAACCCTAATCCATGGCCCCAATTGAGATAGCAAAGACCGCAGGGCCCTAGAGGACCATGCTTTAGGTGCCCAGGAGATCATTTCATAAAGGATTGTCCACATCCTCCAATAGTAGGACAATCACAATACTATAACATACAAGGCTTTTGTGCCGAGTGTGGTAAAGAGCATGTCATAAAAGATTGTCCCAAGAACCCTGCCAATGCTTCAAAAGTGACACCCATCAACGTGATAAGTATTGTACACAATGCAGATGGATCCAACCCTACATACGTGCCTATCCAAGCTATAACAAGAGCCCAGGTTCTCTTACAGAATCAACAGCTTAATCCCGAGAAAATAGCCGAAACTAGCGAAGTGGGAGAGTCTAGTAACAAAAAGTTGAAATCTTGGAAAGATTCCACAAAAAGGATTAAGAGGAAATGGAGCAAAAAGATAACTGAGTTGGAAGGAAGTCTCAAGGAATCTAGAGCCAAAATCCTAGAATTGACTTCTCAAGAATCTAATCAAGAGAACCCAGCTCCGAGATCAGGGTCAGTTTTAGCGGAACCCATACCGAAAAATTTGGACATGATGTTTCGTGCATATCAGGATAGAGTAAAGGAAGGACCCCAGATAGCTGAAATGAGTAAGAACTACCCTCGAGTAGATTTAGAAATTGAGAGGACTAAACTTTGTATGAAGATGGTAGAATTAGCACAAACGATGTTCAAAGCCTCACGTTATCTTAATTGGAATAACATGTCAAAAACTGAATTACACTTTCAAGGATTATTGGAGAGGTTAGAATACTTGATCAATAGCAAGGAGAAAAAGAATCTGCATAGGAACCCTATTGTTTCAGAGACACAGGAAAGAAATGCACCATCCCTGTCTCAAGTACCCAATACAGAAGTTGAAGACCACCTGTCTTCAATTCATAAGTATTCACATGGATTTCTAAGAGAAATCCAAGAAGAGAAGTGGAGAAAAGAACAAGGAACCCATCCTCCTATTCAAGACATAGATGATTTGCAAGAACAATTTCCCCAAGACATCCCCTCTATTTATGATGATGTAGGGGAAGAACAACTGAGTGAACACATAGATTTTGAATCCAATTCTTTGCAAGAATTACCTTAGTTCACAGGACCTTGGGAAGCCAAGTTTATCAGCATGAGAGCACCCACGATAATAGTGAGGAATGAAGAATCAGTAATCCCTAGAAACATAGAAGTGATAAAGAACACCAAAATACAATGCCATCTCACTCTAGAGGAGTTGTTGAAGGTTAAACCAAAATTGTGGAAGCACGTAGCAAACCAATTCCCTGAGGTCTCTATTGCTCCCTCACAGATAGGATCACATAAGAAGGTATGAGAGATACTCGTGGAAAGAATCAGAGATGTAAGCGAAGGAGAGGAAGGTAACACTTATCTTCCAATAACTCATCAGGGCTACACCACCAAAGCCATCTTAGATTCAGGAGCCGGAGTAGCCATCGCTACCACCACTTTATGGAAACGTTGGGGTAAGCCATTATTAAGACCCACCAGGATGAAGCTACAAATGGCTGACGGACATATAGAGAAGCCATTAGGTTTACTAGAAGGCATTTCTCTCACTGCTTGTGGTGTGGAGTTCGAGCATACTTTCGCCATTTGTGATTTTGGGAAAAATCATGCTTACGAGATGATTTTAGGATGACCATTCATGCGTCAGTTGCAAATTGTACAAGATTGGGAAACTAATTCTTTGTACTTGCAACATTTAAGAGTGACTAATAAAGTCAATCTTAAAGACTATTCCCATCAAGATGTACCCCAATACAATGGAACATCGTATTGGGCCCATAAGACACAAGAAGAAACAGAGTCGGTACACTCACTAGAATCAGACTCCTCATGGTTGCACGAGGATACTCATCTATGGATGTGTAAAGTAGCAAAACAAGAGGAAGAACAGTTAGCATCCAGAACTTTAGATTCATATCAACATCCACGAACTCTTCAAGACCCAGCTTATGCACCTATAGTATTTCCAGACGAGAAATTCAAGCCTCACGGTTGGGTAGAAATTTTAGCCATGATGGACATAACAGTAAATGAAGAACAATGGACCCCTCATTGTGATGAAGACAGGTATGATATTTCCATTTTCATGATTGAACCAGTTGAGGAAGACTTTATCCTAGAAGAATGCACAGAAGTGATCCAAGAACAGGACGAGAGTGAGGACGAGGATCTAGAATCCATTATCATGGAACCCTTCTGTTCCACAGAAGAGGAATATCTTTATTTTGTAGAAGCCAAAAACCTTGAAGAAGAAAAGGAAAGTCAAATGGAACAACTTGAGCTATCCATGAAAGATACAGAAAGCAAACAAAAGAAAAGAAAGAAATCATCTAAGATAGAAGAAGAAGAAGAACCACTCATGGAAGTATTGGAGAACTTCAAGAAATATGAAATAGAAGATAGAAGAATCATGGTACGAATGCCTAACAAAAAAGTTGACGTTGGAGAAGTATACGATAACTGAGAGAAAACCAAAAAAATCATAGTTACCATTGAAGGAGAAGAAGAAAAATGTACATACATAGGGCATGATTTGACGAATGAAGAAGAAGAAGAGTTAGTTGCCCTATTGCGAGAATATAGAGATGTGTTTGCTTGGAGTTACAAAGATTTGAAAGGAGTAGACCCAGATATATGCTCTCATAGAATCCCTATGACTCCAGATGCAAAACCTACAAAACAAAAACCGTACACGTACAATGATAACTACGCTGCTAAGATTAAAGAAGAAATAGATTGTTTGATAGAAGCAGGATTCATTTATGAAATTAAGCATACTAAATGGGTATCCCCCATTGTGGTTGTGCCAAAAAAGAATGGAAAATTTGTGTGTATTAACCTTAAAAAGTTAATGCCGCCACTGTTAGAGATAGTTATCCTTTTCCTATCATGGAACATTTATTGGAAAGAGGTGCAGGCAAGGAAGTTTACAGCTTTCTTGATGGTTTCTCAGGCTATAATCAAGTAACCATTGCTCCTGAAGATCAACACAAGACAGCTTTTGCCACAGAATGGGGCATATTTGCATTTCGTGTAATGCCATTTGGGCTCACAAATGCACCTGCCACTTTCCAACGACTCATGTGTCACGTTTTTAAGGAATTCTTACGAAGAATTTGGAAGTTTATGTCGATGACATATGTGCTCATTCGCCCTAACAAGATCCTTTGTAACGTACTAACAAAACTCGTGAACAACAAACGTTCAGATTGGGACAAACAGTTACACCACGCTGTTTGGGCATATCGAGTGGCCTACAAGACCGTACTCAATGCAACTCCCTTTTAGATGGTTTTTGGTCAGAATGTTGTGCTTCCTTTCCTCTCATGCGCTTGCCTGCCCGTCCCTTGCTAGATTTTCTGGCCTTCTTGGTGGTCCCTTTGAATGCCTCCAATTCTTCACTTGTCATTGCACGTTCTATGGGCAAATCATAGGCCAAACACATATAAACAATTCGTGTGAGAGCACAACATCCATGGATGACTTTTTCCGTTCCCATCTTTGCTATGCTAGATACAACTGATCAATGATCCAACTTGCAAGACCTACTGTTTGGGGCCCAATACAAGCTAAATACAATCCAAACCAAATACGCTTGTGAGGCATAGTAAAACGATCCTGAGCCGGGAATGCAAAGTGTTGCATACATATACGTAATGGCTTACATAAGGCGTGATGGCTGAAATGTCTTCCCATTTGATAACGTCACCACGCTTCATTGGCTCTGGAATCAGCCTTTCTCACTCTGTTGGTGTGTGAGTTCCATTGATTTTAATCGAAGCCCCAATCAAATCCTTTGAAAGATAGAACTTCTTGAATGGGGGATCATTTACCAAAGATGGCAGAATAAAAGTGCCTGGCAAATCCTTGTTCTCGGAGGTTGTAAGTGTGGTTACCAGGTAGTAACATCTATAAAAATCAGGTTTGGGTAGTGGATCATTGAAGTATTCTGTAAAACTTGCTCTAGCCCAAACGTGCTTTAAGTCTTCTATATTTTGGAGTGCTTCAAATTCTCTAGAGAAGAATTGATACTTGCCCCACTTACTACTGTTAAAATTTAGCGTGGCATCATAAATGAAATCTGCATCCACCAAAGGTCCTGCAAAACCTTGAAACCAATGGGAATTTCGGTGAACTTTTTTGGTCCTGAGCTCTTGGCAAGGGTTGTCGTGCTCTAGCCTGACTGTAATGAATGGTCTCCTATCCACTATGCTAGGATGAGTAATTGACTTTGCTTGACACATGGCCATGGGGTATCTGGGTGTTGTTTCTAGATGGTCATAATGTTCTCTCCCTAGTCCTTGTCTTCTTAGCTTCATGCGCTTGATGCGTGCCTGAGCTTCAGTATGTATTCTTTTTTCTTCCTCCTTATGCTTTTTTGCCAACGTGAGTCATCTAAGCATATCCTCAGTAAGAGGTTCCTGATATAACTTGACTCTACAACCACTAATGTAATAAGGCATTATGTCTCCTTCTAGGGTGGCTAATTGTACTGCTCCACTTGTCGAGAGTCTGTTAATGATCATAGGTCCATAACCTCGCTTTTCTAGTTTCCGTCCATGTTGTTTCAACGTATACATTAGGACTAAATCTCCTTCCTTTAAGCCTTTATCTTTTACATGTGCATTGAAATAGGCTTTTTGTCGCTTCTTCGCTGCATATATTCATGCTGCTACTTTCAACCTGGTTTCTCCTAATCGTTCCAAGTCCATTATTCTTGATGACAATTCATGGCCGGTCTACTGATGTTCTTGTGCAACCTTAAGGGTCGGTATCAAGAAATCCAGAGTCCCCGTCACCCCAACCCTCTCCAGAACAGTCACCTACGGAACCCCCTGCGCATATACAACCCATTCGCATACGACTGTCATGACTAGTTATCATGGAAGGTACTACCAATACCGTTATCTCTCAAGAAACCACCGTCCAGGAACCTACCAATACAGCAGTAGAAATTCCCACCTCCATTGGTGTGGAAGCGTTTACTTTTCCGATACCCAATCTGGAAGCAAAACCAATGAATACCACGTTCGATTTTGAAATGTTGGACGCTTTTTCAAACACATTTCAATTTTTAGAAGGACAATTTTTCTCCCAAGAATATGAACGCCCAAGTTACCCTACCACACCCCCTGATCAACCGCAAGGGCAAGTAGTCTCCAACTCTGAAGCAGAAAGGACAGAGACTAATGATGAAGACGGAGATGATGAAGCGAGTCAGGCCAGTCATGACTCTCAAGAGCATGTATAGACTGACACACAGGAACAGCAAACTAACACCCAGGGTGACACAAGCACGCACGAAGATGAAACATTTGAAGCAGCGGCCTACACATTGGCAATCAAGTTATACCGCACCATGGAAGTAGTTTGGGCACGTAAAAAGCTATCGGAAGAAGAAAGCCAAGCGCTTCTAGAACAGGAACTCGCCAAAGGAGGCTTCGAAGAAGCCTACTCCAAGGTCTCAGAGAACTAGTTAAGTCAGTAGGCACTAATGAGGCACTATGATATTTGCAAAGAAAGCCACTACCACAGTTTGACCCACGCCGAATTCGCTTACTATCAAAACCAGGTCAATATATTCATGTACCTACAGATGTTGAGTCTTCACAATAGGCCAGAGAAGCACGCCTCATTCCGGAAGGTCCTTTGACAGAAAAAACAATTGTCATCGACTCCCTACCTCGCACCTCTACTGTACATACCCCTAACATCATTGAAGTACCCACTCCACCGATCGCTCCTCTTTCACCTCCCGCCTCTCCAGTCTCGCCCGTACACCCTAGCTATCCCAGACCATCTGTTGAAGCTCAAGGTCAAGGACAAAGCATGGAAGCGCATCAAAGAAGTAGACACACAAGAAAGAGGAGCAAGTAGGGAGCTCCAAGAAGCACATGTCAAGGACAAAGCACTATTTGTACAGCTCCATTTTGTTCAAGCCAAGGAGTCCTTGAGCTTGAGGAGTATTAGATGTATCATACTACCAATTTTCATAATTTTTAGATTCCGTTTGAGCCCCCAAATAAGCCCTAGAACCTAATTTTTAACTAGGCCGGACACTAGGTCTGGACAGGGCCAAAACCACTCAAAAAACTATAAAAAGGGCTGGAAAGCTCATTTGAGGGGTTAGCTTGTTGTAGATTTCAGCTTTGTAAGAGATTTCTTTGGTAATCGATTATCGTCCATCGTTCCACTCTTTGCTCTTGCCTTGTGCGCGTGTGTGTGTATGTGTGTGCATGCTTGTGTGCTTTCACTCACGCACTAGTGCACTTCACTTGCTCTTGGTCTTCATACCGGTCCTCACGTCTCCACGGATTGACAATTATGAGGTGAAGCTCCTCACGTTGGTACTCACCATTGTGCTAGAGTGACACCAAATTTGGCGCCGTTGCCGGGGAGAGAGCTTGGAGGAGGAGCGTGTGACGGTAAGACGTAGAGTAGTGACGTTGGAAGGTAAAAAAATCACCATTTTCAGTTCAGTTTCTGAGTTTTTCTTCTTCTTCATCTTCATCATCATCACCATCTTCTCCCCTCTTCACCTTCTCTGATCTTTCTCATTTTCGTCTGTACATTCACCTCATTTTTTACTTGCGACTGTGAGGAACATGAGCAGAGCGTGCGCAGAGAAGAAGCGCTGAAGAAACACGCGTGAAAACCCCTCAAAACTTCAGAAAAATTGATTCAGTATCGCGGCGTGACTAAACCTGCGATTGGTATCGTGCGGGTGGTATCGCGGGTTTGGAGCTATATTTTGCATCTACAGGCTGATAGGAGTGACAAGGAGAACACAAGGTACTCATATCTGCAAAAATTTTTGAATTTGGGTGTGAAAATCTCCAAGTATCGTGTCCGGTTGAGTTTTGGTATCGCGATACCAAAATTCCCGTGTATCGCGATACTTGTCGAGGTATCGTATCGTGCACGCCCACTTGAGGTATCGCGATACCATTTTGGTATCGTATCGTCAAGATTGGTATCGCGATCGCGCTTATCGCGGAGAGATCGTATCGCCTGTTGTCTCTGGTATCGTATCGTTGATTTTTGCCAGTATCGTATCGTGTCTTTAAAATTCTGATATCGCGACACCACCGTGGTATCGTATCGTCTGTTCATCAGGACAGTATCGCGATACTGTCATAAGTATCGTATCGTCTAGGCCCCGTGGTATCGTGTCGTCATAGTTCCAGTATCGTATCGTCGAGACCTTTTGGTATCGTATCGTGGGCATAGTCTCGTATCGTATCGTGTGATTGTCCAGTATCGTATCGTTGAATGTTCTGGTATCGTATCGTCAGCAGACCAAGTATCGTATCGTCAAACTATTTTGGGTATCGTATCGTGGACTTGGTGGTATCGACTAGTGAGTGGTATCGTATCGCGGCCATTTTCAGTATCGTATCGTGTGGTTTGGTATCGTGATCTTGGTCCACTCAGTAGTATCGTATAGTGTAAAACACAAGTATCGTATCGTCTGTCCTGAGTTCCCAGAAAGATCCTGTTTCCCTGTTTTAACCCCCAAAACCCTAAACTGGCATAACTTTCTCATACGAAATCCGTTCGGAGTGATCTTGGGTTTGTTGGAAAGCTCGTGAGGAGTACAACAAAAACATTGACTGGTTATGTTAATATTAATACCAGGATTATTAGATAGGGTAATTTTAAGTTGACCCTCAGGTTGGACTGGGAAGTAAGGGGTTCCATAAGATTTTGAGCAATTCAAAGGACAATTGTGGACTTGTAGACAAGGCTTATGAACCTAAGCTCAAGAGGATACCTAGGAAGAGATCGATAAAGTACCATATCACTTGCAACTAAGATCAACCACACAATCAAGTCAGGGACTCACAACTCAGGGGTTAACACTACGTGCTGAGTTCATAGACAAGTGAGTCAAACATGTCACTTAACTGGGAGAGGCTCTTGGTTTCTGAAGACATGCATAGTCCCGTACCTAGGGAAGGTTTTATGTCTAGAGTGGAAGGCGAATATCGAATGTCTCTTCAATATATATCCACTAACTTGCAAGGAATACCCATCTACCTTGATGGTCTACAGAGGACAGTAGCAAGAACGATAAACACCATAGAATCTGAAATAATTCAAAGACCAGCTGTCAAGTATGAAAGTGGAGTTTATAGGGACAAGATGGGCCAGATATATGTAGTAACTGAAAGTCCTAATCAGATTAATGAAAGAGGAGAGTTAGCTCGAGATCAGGAAACTACCTCGCAAAACCCATTCGAAACCCAACAAAGAACAGAAAATGTGACGTTAGGACAAATGAGCCAAGGTAGCATAACCGATAGACCACATGAACAATTCAACATGCCAAGAATCAAACCTCACGGCCACTCTAGTCAGAGGATGGGAAATATGAATAGACCTACCTTTAGGACAGAACCGCCCCAAGGTGTCCCCATCATAATGCAATCTCCAGAGCCAGACAAAAGAGTGAGACCAATCCAATTGGCCAAATGTATGAGAAATCGTTACGATGGCACAGGAGAACCCTATGACCACATTGCAGAATTCAAGCAGGTGTTGCGAGCGGAGCAAGTGGATGACTTTTTCATGCAATATGAATCCTTTGGGCTAACACTTACGGGAATAGCCTTAACTTGGTTTCAATCTCTGGATCCAAATTGCTTTGAACATATTGAACAATTCTTCCAAGAACTTATTTGGGAATTCACGAAGCGCGGGATCAAGCACAATTCGTCATCCTTACTACATAGTTTCAAACAAGCTCCCAATGAGACAGTAAAAAATGCAGCACGAAGATTTAAGCAATACGTAACTCGATGCCCTGTGACAGAGAGACCTTCTCAGCAAAAAATGATATCCCTATTTTTAGAGGGTCTAACAAATGGAACATTAAGAATGTTAGTATACGTAAAACGGTTGCAAACTCTGAGTGAGTGTCTTCAAGAATGTATAGATTTGGAAGACAACTTAGCTGAGGATCTCAAAATCACACAAGATCTTACCAAAACGGAGGACACAAGGAGCAATGGGACTTCTAGTTCCAGTTATGTGGAGGAAGTGACAGAGTTGGTGGCCAAGAAATTAGGGGTACAAGGACAAGGGAACTACCAAAACTCCTCCTTGAGAGTGCCAATGTTAGGAGGTTGCACACTTTGCGGTGGGGATCATCCATCTCATGTCTGCAACCAAGAAGCATTAGGATTATCACAACCTTACCCGTACGATAGACGACCAACTCAAGCGCCTAACATGTACTCTTATAGTGAGCAGAAGCACATCAACTACAATGCTGAAAACTATCCAATGAATAGACAACCACGACCATTTGTACCCCAATGTAGACCATATGGATACCCTCCTGCAGAACAAGGTGGAGGAGTTCCTAGGCATAATCCATATCCAGAACCACAAAGATTCCCTAGACTGTATGAACATGAAGGATATAGCCAACCTCAACCTATACCAAGACAAAAACCACCCCACACATTAGCTCCGATACAAGGGCAGAACATCACGATACAAGTCGTTTGTCTAGAGTGTGGCAAAGAACAGCTTTTGAGAGATTGTCCCGGACATCCCGCTAGTGCACCAAAGGTTACACCCATTAATGTAGTAGGCCTAGCAAGGGACTCAAGTTCCAGTAGTGATAATGTGGCTCCTATACACGCAGTTACTAGGGCACAAGCCTTACAACAAAATAAACCAGCTGAGCAATCAGAGCCAAGTGAATCAGGAGAGCCTAGTAAGAGAAGAACAAGAACATGGAAGGATACTAGAGAGAAGGCCAATCGTAAGTGGACCAAAAAGTTATCCGAACTAGAAGAAAGCCTAAAAGATGCAAAAACAAAAATAGAAGATATTGCCTCTCAAAACCCCTCACAAGTCCAAACTCCATCCACATCACCTCATCCCCACTCACCAACCACGGTAAATGAACCACCACAACCGGGGTCGGTTCTTGCAGATCCAACCCCAGAACACTTGGATATGATGTTCAAAGCATACCAGGCTCGACTTCAAGAAGGGCCAACACCTGCCAACCTAGATAAGAGCTACCCTAGAGCAGATTTAGAGATTGAACGGACAAAAATGTGCATAAAAATGGTGGAACTAGCTCAAGCTATGTTCGAGGCCAATCAATCATTCAATCAGACGAATGCTAATACGCCGGGGTTGCACTTCCAGGGCTTACTAGATAGATTAGAGCAGCTGGTAAATAAACCTCAAGTTTCTTTACCTCCGCAGGCTCAACCTACTGTTGAAAGAGAAAGCTCATCACCACAGAAAGTCTATGTTCCTGACTCCATAGATGAGGGAGAGCCTCTTTCAATTCAACAACACTCTCAAACGTTCTTGCGGGAAATACAAGAAGAGAAATGGGCCAAGGAGAAGGATAATCCTCCTCCTATCCTTGAGATTGATAACCTTCATGATCAGTTTCCACAAGACATTCCATCTATTTATGGAGAAGAAACAGAGCAACAAGAAGATGAACGGTTGGATTTTGAATCTAATTGTTTACAAGAATTGCCACAGTTCACAGACCCAGGGGAAACTGAATCGGTCCAGATTAGAGCTCCCACAATAGTGGTAAGAAATGAAGACTCGGTGATTCCAAGAAACACTGACGTCGTGAAGAACACTAAAGTTCAGTGTCATCTCACGGTAGAGGAGCTGCTCAAAGCAAAACCTGAGCTATGGGATCATGTGAAGGATCAAGTTCCCCAACTTGATTCCAAAATGCCAAAAGCAGGCTCTAAAGAGAAAGTTCCAGAGATACCTCTTGATAAAATAGGGGACATGTGTGAGGGTGACGAAGGTAATACTTATCTTCCAATCACCTACCAAGGTTACACAACCAAAGCAATCATAGATTCAGGTGCTGGTGCTGCTATTGCAACCACCTCCTTGTGGAAGCGATGGGGCAAGCCCACATTAAAACCAACTAGAATGAAGCTTCAGATGGCTGACGGCCATGTAGAAAGACCTCTAGGATTGTTCGAAGGGATAACTCTAACCACCTGTGGTGTAGAGTTTGAACACACATTTGCTATATGTAACTTTGAGAAAAATAACATCTACGAGATGATCTTAGGAAGGCCCTTCCTACGACAACTGCAAGTGGTACAAGATTGGGGAACCAACTCCTTATACTTGCAATGCTTAGGGGTCACAACCAAGGTAAATTTGAAGGATTACACCTTCAGAGATGTTCCACCCCTACAGTGGAATCCTATCCACAAGGAGCAAGAAGATTCAGTCTCTGTGCATTCTAAAAGTTCATCTGATACATCTTGGATGCATGAGGATACTCATTTGTGGATGTGCAAGGTCGCAAAGGAAGAGGAAAAACGCTTAAAGGCTAGAGAAAAAGGAACTTCTCAAGGAGATAGACCAGTTAGAGACCCAGCCTATACGCCGATGATATTTCCAGACGAGGAATTTGAGCCTCATGGTTGGGCAGAAATCCTAGCCACCATGGACATTGCTGTCAATGAAGAACAATGGACACCTCATTGTGACGAGGAGGGATATGATATTTCAGTGTTCATGTGTCAGCCCTTGCTAGAAGAATGTGACCCTAGTGAATTCATAAAAGAAGAAGAGAACGATGATGATCTAGAGTCCATTGTGATGGATAGCTGCTTTATTTCAGAGGAGCACTATCTAGAAGACATAGGAGTATTCACACAAAAAGAAGAAGAACCTCTCACAAGCATCAAAACGGTAAATTCAAAGGATGGGAGTGAAGGTAATCAAACGAAAAAGAAAAGGAAAGTAGTGAAACAAGAAGAGGAGGAGAAATTGTTTGAAGTACCAGAAAATTTCAAGAAATACGAAGTTGAGGACAGAAAAATTTTGGTACGAATGCCTAAGAGAGAGGCCACAACAGGAGAGGCTTATGATAACAAAGAAAAGACCAAAAAAGTCGTGGTCACCATGGAGGAGAATGAAGAGAGATGTACATACATAGGAGATGACCTAAGTAAAGAAGAGGAAGCAGAGTTGGTAGCCTTGTTAAGGGAATATAGGGATGTGTTTGCGTGGCACTATAAAGACTTGAAGGGAGTAGATCCAAAAATTTGTTCTCATACGATTCCCACGATAGCAGATGCCAAGCCCACCAAACATAAGCCCTACACATATAATGACACTTATGCAGCCAAAATAAAAGAAGAAATTGATAGATTGATTGAAGCTGGATTCATCTATGAGATTGAGCATACTGAATGGGTGTCCCCCATTGTAGTGGTGCCCAAAAAGAATGGAAAATTGCGAGTGTGTATTAACCTTAAAAAAGTTAATGCTGCTACAATCAGAGATAGTTATCCACTTCCAATCACTGAACATTTATTGGAGCGTGTTGCAGGCAAGGAAGTTTATAGCTTCCTTGATGGATTTTCGGGCTACAACCAAGTAGCCATTGCCCCAGAAGATCAACACAAAACGGCTTTTGCCACGGAATGGGGGATCTTTGCATTTCGGGTGATGCCATTTGGGCTCACCAATGCACCTGCAACCTTTCAACGGCTCATGTGTCATGTCTTCAAAGAGTTCTTGCGAAAGAGCTTAGAAGTATATGTGGATGATTTATGTGCTCATTCCCAAGAAAGGAGATGTCACATTCCTGAGCTCAGACAAATCTTCAACAAGTGTAGACAATACCGAGTGTGTCTGAACCCAGAAAAGTGTGTGTTCATGGTACGTCAGGGTAAAATCTTAGGTCACATTGTCTCTAAAAACGGAATATCAACAGATGAGGACAAGGTAAAAGCCATAGCGGAGTTGCCGAGGCCAAGGAATGTTAAAGAGGTACAAGCCTTTATGGGTCATTGTGGATATTACCGTAGATTTATTCACATGTATGCAATCATAGCTAAACCTCTTTGTGCCTTGTTGACAAATTTTGAGTGGAACGACGAATGCGAGAAGTCCTTCAATGAGCTGAAGAGACGCTTGTGCACAGCACCGATACTGACCACTCCTGATTGGAATAAGCCATTCCATGTACACGTGGATGCATCCAATTATGCAATAGGATGTGTGCTGTCACAACCAATTGGTGAAGGGAATTTAGATTTGCCTATAGCATATGCTAGCAGACAATTGAATGCTGCTGAACGAAACTACACCACAACCGAAAGAGAAGGTTTAGGCATGGTATACGCTGTGAAGAAATTTAGACACTATTTATTGGCCAACAAGTTTAAGTTCTTCACTGATCATCAAGCCTTATTATACTTGGTCAATAAACCTTGCAATACAGGACGCTTAGTAAGATGGTTCCTCTTACTAATGGAATATGACTTCGAAGTGGTTGTTAGGCAAGGTAAGACCCACCTTAGAGCGGATCACCTTTCTCGCATTACTTCAGGAGAGCCACCACAAGGAGTGCCTGATGAATTGCCCGACGCTTATCTGTTCAATTTAGAAGTTGTTCCTAAATGGGCAAATAAGTTAGTGCCTGTCCTAACCTTCGGACCCGCAAATAAGACCGTGAAAACAAATAAAGACGAAATTGTAAAATCCCAAAAATATCAAATATTAGCAGGAAGCATGTACAAACAAGACACAGAAGGAGTATTAGCTTGTTGCGTCGAGGACGATGAACATAGTAGTTGGTTGCAACAAGCCCATGAAGGGTTTCTAGGGAATCACTATTCTAAACAACGAACATTGCAAAATCTAAAACGTTTAGGAGTGTATTGGCCTAGTATAGACAAAGAAATTCATGAGTGGATCAAGAATTGTCCAGTGTGCCAAAAGAGACCCCCGGTGGAGCATGCGACTCTTTATCACATATCATTAATTCCAGATTGGAGTGCTCCATTGGTAGAATTTATGAGAACGGGAACATTACCCAGCGAGGCTAGTCTAGCAAGGAAACGAAGCATGGAGCAAGAGGCTAAAGACTATGCCTTAGTAGGAGACAATCTATATCGGAGAGGAAAAGATGGTTACTTAAGATTGTGTGTTCACGAATCAGACTATTTGAAAATCTTAGAAACTGCCCATAGCAGTGTTGCAGGTGGACATTTTGGTCGTGATAGAGTAATTAAGACTATTCTATTCTCAGGACTTTGGTGGCCCACTCTTCATATGGATGCACATACCTATGTGAAGAAATGTGACACATGTCAACGTGCCCAGTACCCGATTCGAAAGGATGAGATGCCTTTGAGGCCAATGATGGGGGGACGTGCATTCTCGAAGTGGGGCATAGACTTTGTAGGTCCTATCAACCCTCCAGCTAGAAACTCCCATGCAGAATACATTATTGTAGCCACGGATTACCTCACAAAGTGGGTAGAAGTCAAAGCCACAACAAAGAACGATGCTCAAACTACAGCGAAGTTTTTATTCGAGAATGTGTTCACAAGATACGGATTACCAATAGAGTTAGTTAGTGATAGAGGCACACACTTCTTGAATGAAGTCATTGAAAATCTTCTCCAAGAATTCTTGGTGATACACAAGAAGTCTGCCCCCTATCATCCACAATCTAACGGACAAGCTGAGAGCACGAATAAGATCCTATGTAACGTATTGACAAAACTCGTAAATAACAAACGCTCTGATTGGGACAAACAACTTCATCATGCTGTTTGGGCCTACCGAGTTGCCTATAAAACGGTACTCAATGCCACCCCATTTCAGATGGTCTTTGGACAAAATGCTGTGCTACCATTGGATTTCCTAATCCCAACTTTAAAAGTAGCACAAGAACATGATTGGAACGGACACGAGTTATCCTCGAGGATCTTCGATTTAGAACGCTTAGGTGAGACAAGGCTACGTGCGGCTGCAGGCATCTATGCTGCAAAGAAAAGGCAAAAGGCATACTTTGACGCACATATCAAGGATAAAGGCTTGAAAGAGGGAGACCTAGTGTTGGTTTATACACTAAAGCAACATGCTCGTAAATTGGAAAAAAGAGGATATGGACCCATGATCGTGAATAGAATTTCCACTAGCGGTGCAGTTCAATTGGCCACACTAGAAGGTGACATCTTGCCCAACTATATCAGTGGTTGTCGAGTCAAGCTATATCAAGAACCTCTTACAGAGGATATGCTACAGAGACTCAACACTGCTAAGAAGCGAAATGAAGAAGAGTTAAGGGTTAGAGCAGAAGCACAGGCAGAGGCTAGAGAGCGCATTAGGAGAAATAAGTTAAGACGCCTAGGCATAGATATCAATCATGAGGCCTCAAAATACCACATGGCCATGTGTCAAACATCACGTGTATTTGCTTCTCAAATAATGGATCGACGTCCATTTGTGACCATAGCGGTAGGACAAGGAAAGAATGCACAGACCGTGAGAGCATTAATTGACTCAGGTGCAGCAACTAGTGCAGTTAGACTTTCATACTGCCAAGACCTGCAATTGGACATCAAGCCCATAGAAGCCTATCTCATAGGATTGGGAGGTGTGGAAACCCCTTGTTTAGGCGAGGTGCAACTTCCCATCTACCTTCAAGATGTTTCAATAAAAGTCAAAATGCTAGTGTGTCATGATGCGGACCTTACAGAGCCACTTGTCCTAGGTCAAGATTGGATCTATGACCATGCAGTCAACTTAAACCTAAGAAGTCAACTTCTTCAAGTTTGGGTACATGAACAATGCATTACATTAGAATTAGACAATTGCATGCTCACACATCCAGAGGTCACACATTCTCTTAGTTCTCATGAAACTAATCTTCGCAAAGAAAATGTTGTGTGCATCAATAACCCTACGAAGCAGAAGGACTCAATCTTGGAAGCACAAGCTCAGAGGCCAGCGAATCTCTCTTCTTCCTCACATACTAATGCAAGGGTAAATCGACCAAAGAGGCAAGCAAAAATGACATCTGCTATATCAACTAGACAGACTGAATTCAAGAAGAAAGAAGCTCAGGGCATGAAGCAGACTTGGGTACAAAAAAATGAACAACCACCAGCTTTGCCACAACCTTTCCCAGTGAGGCAAGCCAACCATGCTGAAAGAAGCATCAAGAAACGAGGACCACCTCAATCCTACGGTCTTCGACAACTTAGGGTACCAAAGCAATCAAGGGAGGCCGACCCTGATAACGTACGAATTTGGGTGCCAAAAAAGTTAGTTGCAGCTCAACACGGGCGATTACAAATGTGGGTACCCAAGACACTCTTACATGCACAAACACCACAAATCTCCCTCCCCAGCAAAACTTCCACAAAGACGCCAAGGAGAAGCAAGGGTCAACACCAGGCACAAAGAACCAAAGCAGATCAACCCACCTCTTCGACAATCATAAAAAGGCAACCAAAAAGGGTATGGGTTTGGAAGCCAAAAGTATTAACAGCTTCCATAAAATCAAAGAGCCAACCACGCTGGTTACCAACTTTTAAACACCATTCCACGATGAAAGGGCCAGAAGTGATCTCCACAAAGCCACATACCATTCTCAAATGGATTCCTATAAGGAGGTGTACATCATTGCAAGATTCAATCGACACCTCCAAACAAAGATTGCATCGAGTCTAGAATTAACATCAAAAAGCCTCGACCAACAACAACCATGTGCCTATGGCATAACCTTGCCTTTTGCACCATTCCGGTCATGCATTTCCAAAGTATGCATTAATCTAGGGCCACAATACACGGCCGTGCATAGGCACAATTGAGAATCCCAGGCACATGTGACACACATGACACATGTCAAATATTTTTGACACTAACACATTTATTCTTGTTTTGTGCCATTGTTCCCAAAAAAAAAAAAAAAAAAAAAAAAAAAAAGAAGAGAAAGGGAGAAAAGCAAGAAAGACAAAGAGAGGAGACATGACTATACGCTTGAAGAAGCTCATCCAGCAGCAAGGCCATTCCTCAACAAAACGACAAGCCAATAGTCAAACACAATGATGGAATACAACACGGAGAGATGAAGATCTACAGACCTTTCAACATGGTAAGATATGCCTGTTTCAACAACACTATAACCATGATAGATTAGGAAACCTCTTCATCGGCATACCCTTGAGCACTTCGCTCAAGACCCAATTTCTTGCACCACACTTCATCCCATGCATTTTCCAAGTACGCATGCATAGGGCTATATTACAAGGCCATGCACAAGGCACATATCTCGTCCAACCCATGCACGAATGCACTGACCCATCATCCATTATGGGATACAAGTACTTGGCATGAAAACGATGAAAGCCATCTTTGGATGAATCAAAGGACATCAGGGTGACCACTACAAGAGCAAGGAAGCCATCCACCACCGAGAGTTGCTCATAATCAACATTGACTACCCCCTTTGAGCAACTAGCAGTTTTGGAAAACTCACAAATGCACCATCAAGATGGAATAGAAGGAACAAGTACATACAAAGGGACTACAAACTACACGAGCTAGCAAACAAACGCTCAGGCTACAATGGGAAGATGGAGCGATCCTGTTGAACGTACAGGACACTACCTCTCAACATACTACATCGAACAACCACTACAGTAAGGGTCTGTCAGGGACGACAGACTCAAGAGGGGGGGGAGTGTTGAAGCTCAAGGTCAAGGACAAAGCATGGAAGCGCATCAAAGAAGTAGACACACAAGAAAGAGGAGCAAGTAGGGAGCTCCAAGAAGCACATGTCAAGGACAAAGCACTATTTGTACAGCTCCATTTTGTTAAAGCCAAGGAGTCCTTGAGCTTGAGGAGTATTAGATGTATCATACTACCAATTTTCATAATTTTTAGATTCCGTTTGAGCCCCCAAATAAGCCCTAGAACCTAATTTTTAACTAGGCCGGACACTAGGTCTGGACAGGGCCAAAACCACTCAAAAAACTATAAAAAGGGCTGGAAAGCTCATTTGAGGGGTTAGCTTGTTGTAGATTTCAGCTTTGTAAGAGATTTCTTTGGTAATCGATTATCTTCCATCGTTCCACTCTTTGCTCTTGCCTTGTGCGCGTGTGTGTGTATGTGTGTGCATGCTTGTGTGCTTTCACTCACGCACTAGTGCACTTCACTTGCTCTTGGTCTTCATACCGGTCCTCACGTCTCCACGGATTGACAATTATGAGGTGAAGCTCCTCACGTTGGTACTCACCATTGTGCTAGAGTGACACCACCATCCATATCCTTTGATGGTGCGGTAGCATAAGCCTTTGTTGCCTCAATTCCTCTCATCCTTTCTACACTTACACAACCTAGCTTACCTCCTAGGACTTTCACTCTTCCAGCCAGTCCGTTTCTCCCTCCAACCATCCCTTCCTTCCCCACCCCTCCAAGACCCCTATTCCCATTTCCCCCTCCATTGACCTTCTCCCTCGTCTCACCTCCCCGACCCACTGTATTTCCTCTTTCCCCTCTCCATCAAGCAGTACAAGAAACCCCATCTGTAAATTATTTGACAACCTTTGTAAATCCTATTTTCACACCCACTCACGCACCCACTATCACTCCACTATTCACAATCACGGCACTCGACACAACGTCCAGTGACATGGACATATCACCACCCATAGCACCACAACTCACCTCATCCATTTCACCACCACATTTAGGCACATCACATTTCTCCACAGTCACCACTGCATCCACATTCCCATCCCTATTTCCCCTTCCCCTTGCATCATCACCCACACCCACAGCATCTTCACTCACTCCACCGTTAATTTTATCACCCACAATTGACAACGCATTCCGTCAAATGTTTGTGTGTATGACACAAGTGAGAGATGAATTTGCATCTCTAGGCACCAGTTACCAGACGCTGCAGCAGACCACGCACGACTTACAATTGCAGCTAAATTCTTTATCAATCGAGAATGCCTCCCTTAACACATACTACCAAGAGCTACGCCAGGCCTACCACAAACTTGAACTCAAAAGTGAATAGAAGACAAAAGAGGCCATTACAGATATTGACAATTTGTTAAGGGCTCAAACCATTCGCAATGCGACGCTCACTAGAAACATGGGCCTACTAAGATGCCACCTAGCAGCAGCAAAAGAAGAGAATCAACACTTGTAGGAACAGAATAGAGAGAACCTTGAAGCTGCTTTAGATCAACCAGACGGACCCCTCAGTCCTAGCCATTTCAAAGTTGTCCCCTCCGAATCCATGAAGATACTACTGGAAGATCATGTTAGACTACTAAAGGATTATGACAGATGAATGAGGAATACTAGAAGATCAAAGAGGAACACAAAATATTACAGTTACGAGCACCTATACAGTAGATACCACCAGCTCCTGCGGCCGCACCTACTGAAATCATCAAGGAACTCAACGCTTTACAGGCCCAGGTACTGACTCTTCAAACACAAATAACAACATATGAAGCACCCCCTAGGCGAGATTCCCCACCGGAACTACCAGCGGATGAAGAAACAGTGACTATCTACGTGGAGGACACTTTTGAAGAACCCTATGAACCCCAACCCATCCCAATCAGATGTGTCACGGCTGAAGGCCAGACCACATTTGAACTCCCTACTCCCGCATGGATGAAGACTATAGAAGAACTTGGCCAAACCCCCCCACTCAGCACGTGCGGAGGCTCAATTACACGCAATGGCCATGATAGATGAACGTATACTACAATCACCTTACTTTGCTCATTTGGCCCCTCGCAGGTATATATCTGGGCATGAGCTACAACATAAGCCATATTTTATGTTAATGGAAGAATACCAATTGGCCATTGAAAAGGAGACAGGCAAAAAACCCTCCCATGCAACTCAGTTTGAACCTGAAGACTTGCCAACGGATGCGTAGAGCGGAGAAATATTTCAACCAACTTGGCGCCATGATTTATTATAGGAATATCTCAAAATGATGAGCACATGGGCCAAGGCACCACTCCATTTGAAGTATAACCCATGTTGGGGACCGATACCACGACACCACTCTTGGAAGGCCTTTGCAATCAAAGTACAAAACAATAAGCAATGCCAAGACTGGCTCAATTACCCATATTTCAAACCACCCCGCGGACCACCCACGATTGGCTATATGATGGCAACTATTCACCACTGGCTCCCTCGCTTACAACGAATGGATGATGTAGCCGCGCATATGACTGTCAAAATCTTTGACATGATGCAAATAATATTCAAAGTCTTCCATCGCGTCAATGCACCACATGTGAACACCCCGAGATTCGAGCACGGCAATCAAGATTTAGCATATGATATGAGTACGTCACCATCGCTCCGGGTGTGTTATGCCTTGCACTATTGCATCAAATATTTATCGGCATGCTATAAAGTGACATTCAAAGAGATGTTTACTACCAGTTTTGGGAGTATCATTCAGAGGTGTTCATCAACAGGCCCACCCATCTACTCCAACTATTTGCCTGTGAACAACTAGTATACTCCACGCACTACAGACTCCCACCACCAGAGGAACCTCAACCCATAGATTGGGAAAAACTCAAAGCAGATCTTGCAAGAGGTATTTGCATTTCAGAGCACACCCTCGCTCATGACCTACTACAGAATTATATCCGACAGACCCCACAACAAGGTTCTATCAAGGACGACATAAGCGAGAGGAAGGGGGGTGTTGGCAGTAGCCAGAGGCACACACGACGCGGAAGTATGTGAAGGTGGATCACAACGAAGTAGTGGGGAGCCAATCAGATTATTTTTTCAAAGAAATATGTTTTATAAATACTTTTCAAAAACTCTCAACAGTGATTTTCATCACTCTTGTACCATATTTAACATAGAACAACCACTTTTGTAATTCATAGCTCCATTTTGTGCAAGCCGAGGAGTCCCCAAGCTTGAGGAGCTTAGATAGAACAAGCCTACCAATTTTGGCTATTTTTGGATCCCGTTTACCCTTTCAAATAGCACCTAGAACCTATTTTTTAACTATGTCGGTCATTAAACGTGAAACCGGTCAAAACTAGTCTAGAATCTATAAAAAGAGCTAGAGAGCTCATTTTTTGGGTTGGCTAGTGTGAGTTTAGAGCTATTTTGAGCTTGTAATTGAGATCTTGAGTAATAGAGTCTATTTTCCCACCTTCCATTGTGTCTTGCTTGTCTCATACATGTGTGTGTGCATCTCTATGCTTCTCACCTTCACTCTCACTACATCTCACATTCACGATCTTCATATCACTCCTATCTCTTCCGCGGATTGACATTAAGGAGTTGGAGCTTCTTAACGTGGTACTTACCATTGTGCTAGAGCAACACCGTCTTCATCTACATTGTTTGTTATCTTGCCAATTGCTATTCTCTATTTGCATGTGGGATAGTCTCTCACAAAATGTCCCTGTTTATGACATATGAAGCAAGAATTGGGGAGCTTCTTGTATGCAACCTTGTGAACGTGATCAATCCTACCAGAATGAAGCAAGAATTGGGGAGCTTCTTGTATACAACCTTGTGAACGTGATCAATCCTACCAGAATCATCTGCAGATTCTATCTCCATTTCTAGCTTATCCTGCAAGTCAATTTCCACAACTATTTTAGGATTCCACCTTGGATTGGTAGGTGGGGGCTCCTTAACTTTTAGAATGATATCGAGAGTGCTTGCAATACTGACCAGACTATAATTCCATCTCAAAGGGAGGTTAAGAAGCTCCACCCAAATGGGTCACTTTTTTAGTTTATCTATAAGAGGGTTAAAAGTGGGATAGCATTTGAAAAGACAATGGGCATGTCCTTGATGGACGAGCCTGGCTACTTTAGTACTAAGTCTACTTGAGAAACACTTTTGAAAAAGCAGAAAAAGTGTCCAATTTGCTTGATACTGAATTCTTGGGGTAAGTAGATCAAGAGCTTCAAAAGAGTTCCGAAGCAACATACATAAAAACTCTAGTGGTGGCCATAGACCTTGGAAAAGTCCAATAAGCATTGTTTCATCCAAGAATCTAATGGTGTCATCCATTTCCTATTTAGGATAGCATAATCTCTTCCTAGTGGACAAACCATTCCTATCATTGTCATCTTAAAAATGTTGTGTCTCTTGAGAAGGGAGTGAATCTCTATTCCCTTGTGTTTTATTCGAACTCCTCGTTATGATATGTGAGCTTGGTACTAGACCCATAACTTGTTTCTTGGGTCTCAAGGAGGTCATTCCTAATCCTTTATACTCTCTAGAAATTTTAGAGATAGTGGTTTGCTCCTTTCCAATATTTTTGGTTTCTTTAACCATAAGAGATTGAAGAAAGTTATGGTTATGAGGGAGAAATGAGGAGTTACTTGCAGGAGGGTTGGACGCAATCAACCTGCTAGTTGTCACCATCTGTTGGGAGGCAATTTCGAGTGCAAATCTCCCTTTCTATAGAGTCGTAATGCTGATGTTTTGTATGCTTCAACTATTCTTTCAAGGTTTGACATATTTGTCAAGGGCTAGAGGCAAAAGCCTTATGACCCTCCCTCACTTTGAGAAGCATCCAAGGCAATGAAGGCACAATGAAAAATGGTACCTTGAACTGCTGCATGGATACAACAGAACATGGACATCTTCAACAATCCCAACATGAAGCAAACATGCAAGCTCGCCCTAGCTCATTTAGGGATCATAATTTGAGATTTCATTATATATATATATATATATATATATATATATATATATATATATATATATATATATATATATATATATATATATATATATATATATATATATATATATATATATATTATCTTTTTAAAATTTTAGTTGCCGAATTATATAAAATTTAGTCAACACATTTATGTTTATGTATGTATTCAAATACAATTTAGATAACGCATTTAAGTATATGTATTGTACTTTAATCCTTACATATTATAACATAGATTTTCTTTTGTGTTTATTGAGAAGGATACAAAAAGTACTTTCAGAGAGATGGAAGTGTTTTTTTTTTTTTTTTTTTTGAGAGTACAATGAATTGGAAGCACACTCACACACCCGACCTCGTAAGGTGGAGGCATCCATCCTTGAAAAACTCGAGATATGTCTAGCCAACACTCGAACTCAGGACTTTTCCCTAAAGACTCAAGGCATCAAACCACTAGGTTATGAGGACTTTTCCCTAGAGACTCAAGGCATCAAACCACTAGGCTATGCAGGAAAGTTCCTCTTTAATAAAAAAACATCTTTTGAAGAGAGAGAAAATTAGAAAAACCCAAATTCTCAAGTCCAAGCTGAGCGGTAGAAGAGAAATAGGTGTTATTTTCCATGCTGGCCTTACTTAATGTACATTGCATTGTAGATTGCTTCATTGTAGATTGCTTCATTGTACATTACTTTATCTCCTTACATTCAACCCTACACCCCAAACATATCAAATTGTGTAAGAGATCAAATATCAAATGTGTATCAGATCAAATATCAAATGTGTAACATATCACATGTGTAAAAGGGGAGAGAGGCAAGGTTTACTTAGATATTTCATCGTGTGTGTAAAGAGGAGAGAGACAAGATTAAATTTATCATAATATTGTACTAAAAATACAAAATGGAAATACAGCTTATGTGCTCTTAATTTCAGTGATCGAAAGGTAGATGGTCATCATGCATGAGCCTATAATTCTGATGACCAGAGTTCGCTCGATTTATCATATATGTGCTCTTAATGCTCCCTTCAGTGATCCAAAAAATATAATTCAATCATCCAAAAAAACATGTATGTGCCTTTCTTATCTCTCTCATAGAGGTCGCACATGAAGTTATTTCATCGTATTTTGGGTGAAAAATCACCTTTTTGAAAAACAATAAAGCCAACGACTGATGTCCTTGAGCACCAATTCGTTTGGGTCACCCAAAATTAGACAATCGTTTTCTTAATACTTTTATACATGAATAGATTGCGACCACTAACTTATTAAGTAAATGTTCTTATTAAACTACAAAAAATAGATCTTATATTTTCTGTCTCATTCTATGATTTATGCAAAAAAATTAAGATATATATGTTTATTTCTTTCAAAATTATTTTAATCTATTTTGAAATATATATATATATATATATATATATATATATATATATATATATATATATATATATATATATATATATATATATATATAATTTTGAAAAATAAAAATTCAATAAAGCCAAGTGAAATCCAATGGCTTAATTATCATATGCACTTAAATCCGATGATTAGATACTCAATAAAGTCACTTGAAATTCACTCACTGGATCATCATGTGTACCCGATGCACTAATTTAATCATCTGATAAGAAACATCGTTCAGGCAAAAATAAATCTATGTGCTATCTCAAGCAAAAATGAATCCATGTGCTACTCTACGAATCACTAATGCGCGAGACCTCATGTTTGATCAGTCACGAAGGTTCTTCATGCGCTCTCTTCTTCTCGCTTATCCGCAATGGCAGGCTCTCTAGGCTCTGTCAGTGCCGGTCCTTACCTTGGAGGCTTGGACTCGTCTCTTGCGTGACCTCTCCTGGATTTCGCGAAGAGACATGGCTAAGATTAGATTCAGAGAGACAGACAAGTGCCCTCTCCTGACTCCTGGGATTTTGCGAAGAGACATGGCTAAGATTAGATTCATTCAGAGAGAGAATGAGAGAGTAGTCAATCGCCCAAGTCGATAGAGCTGCGAGGACTGCAGAAAAACGACGACTTGCAAAGACGCCGACTCCCCAACTTGCATTTCGCATTGTTGTCATCCACCGTCCATGGATACAGCCATGAAAAGTATGGATGGTGGACTCCATTTATTAATTGCTGTTCCTCCTTCAACAACCCCATTCTTTTCGTCTCCGAGCGGCGACCCCCCGAGCGGCTACTCGCCAGTCCCGACTCCCGTGTTCACAAGCCTCCATGTCACCACGAGTAAAAGCTTTTCAACTCTTGAGTCCAAAGTGCAATCAATCACGAAGACCTTTTCTCTTCGTGTTCGCCTTTGTTCACTGTGTGTAGGATTTGTTCGCTGCGTGTTGCGCAATGCGGACTCGAGACGGGAGACGCCTTTTCCGCATTCCGCTGTGTGAGAGAGGGAGAGAGGATTTTTCCGCAGCCCCCTGGATATTGGAGCGAGAGAGAGAGAGGGAGAGAGACGATTTAAAAAAAAAAAAATTTAAATAAAAGGAAGTTCGGCCTTAGCGTAATCTCCCGGATTTTAATTAAAATAAAGAATGTAGGAGAGGAGTATGCAGATAAATTTATCATCATCCTCATGTGGGATCCATTTGGGTTTCAACTTGTTGTTTTCAAGGAGATAAATACAATGATGTCTAAACGGTGGAGATCTCTTATCTCGGGAGATTCTTTTACCTAGGAGAAACAAGGATTTCTCGATCGATCATTTCTTAGGAGTTTGGCCAAAATTGACAGCACATCGCTCCCTCCAGATCTTCCAGAGGGTCTCACCTCTGATGGCATTCCATAGCCTCGATGAGCAGCCGACCGCCTCACCCAACATCACCTGTTGCTAGTTGATTTGGTTCGTGAGTCTCAATACTCGGGTCACGTGACACCAAATAACACGCGACTTGGGGCAGTCGAAGAGGTGGTTCTTCCGCATAAGATGATTAACTTGTTCGAACTGCACATCAAGCGTGTAATGTGAAAGAAGAAGCTTTGAATCCCCTTCTTCATCATGTAACACACAATCATTGTTTGACTTGGAGTTGAAGAATAAAGGATTTTACAGCACACAATAATCTATGACAAACGATCACATTGTTCCTTCAAATCTAACCCTTTTATAGTTTGGATTAGGTTGAATGCTCAAGGATGTTTCTTCTAAAAGGAAAGATCATTTAGATTTACTCTAGAGAATTCTTGAATTAATTTCAAAGTTTAATGAAAGCTAGTCGTAGGACCAATGGGCCCTTCGAATCCCACAAAGCCAAGATTGGATGTTTAGCTACCAGTAGGATTCAATGTCAAAGGTACACTATTAAGGTGGACAGTGAGAATGCATGACCCTAAGACCACACAAAACAAGTGGTTTGAATTGGGTAGCTCGAAAGCCCAATGTTTCCCAAAGGAATTAATTTTAACATCTTACCACCTAAGTCAAGAGGAGTGTCCAATTGTCGCCTAGAGGTGTTGAACCCCAGCCACCTCTAGTCTTGAGAAGCAAAGAGCTCAACCAATTGAATTAACTTACTTGGATAGATGCCCAAGGATGTTGCTCCATGCAATAATGATCTACTAATACCATAGACATAAGCTCAGAGATTAGTATCTCAACTCGTAGCAATTTTGTATTTCCATATTTTGCGCTTATTTTCATTGTACTGGTGTAATATTCTCTAAATGAGGAGTCCTACTATCACTCTTTTCATGAGCAGTTACTTAACAAACGTGGTTTTCTTAAACGGCTTTTAAATTGCGCTCATAAAAGTGATCTATAAAAAAAAAATTGGAGGTTCGGCAAACACCTACTCCCTTGAGCTTTAATTTTGAAAGAACAATTATACAAGTGAATGGGCATAGTGCCCACGGGACCCCCCGTATTCGACAAAGAAGAGGTTAGACAAGATTACAATTGATTTATATTGGTCAAAAGCATTATATGTCCAGCTTAGAGATTGAACACAACACCTCCGCTTCAATAGACAAGTGCCAAACCAACCCAACTATGATACGTAAACTAAAGTGACCTATTTATTTTTTATAGTGTTTGAGAAAATAGTTACAAGCATTGATAGGTACATATGCAATTGAGATTAACGAATCTTTCAGTCTATGGTAGTGGATCCGTAGGATCCGTTTAATCTTTACAGTCATATCTCCCATAGCATATCCTTTTGAGTTTAATAGGAAGCTTGCTCTCATAGCTCTTATAATAAAGAAGCGATTTTAAAATTCAAAATGCCTTTGACTTGACCTTCCATTGTAGCTCTTTGATCACGTTTTAGAATTTCCTAAACGATTCAATCACTTTCACAATTAGAGCCTATCTCCAAGAGATTAAAAGTATTAATAAAACAAAATGGGCGATTTCATTCATTTTCTTTTTGTATTAAAAATTAAATTATGTAGACCTACGAGGTATGATTTAAAAAAAAAAGGGAGGTTCTCTCCCGAACTTTCACTTTTAAAGTGTAATTATATAAGTAAATGGGCATAATATTGGTGGGATTCTAGTATCTCACAAAACAAGAGTTAGACAAAATTAGAATATTACAACTAATTTAATTCGCCAAAGCCATACATGTTCAGCTCAAAACTTGATTTTAATTTTGGAAGCTCTTCGGTTGATCCAAATTATGATTTTCAAATTCTGTCCATGTGCAAAGAATGGGTTAACTATCGAAATAAAGAAACAACTTAAACGCTATTCCTGAACATGCATAAGGAAGTGATTACCAACAGAAATTCAACAAAAAGAAATGGCTGTGGAAAAATGTACTTAATTACTTTGAACTTGAAATGATTAAACTGTATTCGAAGCAAAATCTCAGATGTAGGTGGAAGAAATTGGAAACGCTATCAATTCTCATTTTCCTGAGAGTTTTGTTTGTTTGCTGTTGCTGCCGTGTGTATGAGTGTGTGTGCGCGCGCGTGTTTTCCCCTTTTTCTATGGTTAGTGGTTACTGATGTAAGCATGAAGATCAAATCCGCTGACTGATGATTGAGAGTCTTCATTCAAGGATAAGCTGAGTTCAAATATGCTGGGCATGACAGCAGTTGCATGCCGAAGACCCCACTAGAAATCTCTCTCTCTCTCTCTCTCTCTCTCTCTCTCTCTCTCTCTCTCTCTCGTGTCTCACACGGATACGCACACGCACACAGCTAACATGCGCAAATACAGCTATCCTTGCCTTTGCCATGATTCATTGTATCCCCCCATTGCACGGCATTTGGGTGTCGTTTCTCTCATATTCAAGTCGTATTACGGCAGTCCTTTCTGCAGCTTGGTTCTCGGTAATGGTCATTTCCCGGCTTCAACATTGGTTATTGAAGAAACTAGTTTCTCGGTAATGGTCATTTCCCGGCTTCAACATTGGTTATTGAAGAAACTAGCTCTAATGGTGGAATGCTCAAGCCTTACGCATTTTCCGCAAGAAGAGTGGATGACAAAGAGGGAGAATGCAAGCATAAGCTGCTCCCGTTGCCACCCTCTAGAAGGTCGTCGAGCTCCAATTCAAATAAAGTACATGTATACAGACATAAACAGCCACTTTTTCTGAAGTGGTTTGCGCTACAGGCTGCGCGCTGGGTTATAAATGAGTTCTCTATTGCAACAGACACTCAGAGGGCTTTGCTTTGATACTGGATGGTGCTATGCAGTCTTCTGGAAGCTCAAGCGCCAGGCTCGTCAGTGAGTGCCTATTCCAATCAATTCCTTCTCTACCTCCCTATTGAAATGAGTGCGTTTACGCACACTATTCGAGATTTCTACTTCATAATCGATTGTGATACAATCTTTCGTTGAGCTTCTACCGCAAATAACACTTTGAAGCTTCGTTTTAGCACACGATACTTTTAAAATATGGCAATGCCTGCATTGCGTATATCTAATGGTTCAAGTGCATCTGTCTTTGATGTACCAGTTGCGTGGCAATTAATTCCAGATTCGATGGTATTATTGATCCCTGAGTGTGATTGAGTCTTTGTAGTGGGGATTGACGCGTAATCCAAAAGACCAAATTTTCTCGTTGATAGGGATTCTTTGATTCGAAAACTTTTTTACATCATGGAAAACAAGTACGCTTATAACTTTATACAAGTTCGGTTCTTCCTCTAAAGCAAAGACGATGGGATTCTCGTGATGCTCAGGCATAAGTGCTTACCTCTTTGTCAGTTACAAGGTCAGTGATTCCGCATTTCAGATTTCCTAGAACTGGTCAGGAAGCTTGGGAGACTCATGTGCATAGATATGCATTGAGTGTCCATTGCATGAAAGTCGGATGGTAGCTAATTCTATGCCTAGAGGCACTTTGTATGAGGAATAAACTTTGAACTTAGCCTTCAGAACTCATGTCTTTATGGTAGTACATGTTTATTGATTTGTATTTGCATCAAACCAAATTGATTTCTCTGGAAATGGTTTTGATTATGACTGTCTTTAAACAGCTGGTTGTCGATGTAAATGGAGCCTTGTTATTTTAGCTTGAGAATTTGTTGTACAGTGAGTCAATTTATTCTATTCCTCTACAGAGTGTTGACATGGGAGGACGCATTTTACCTCCAGTCCAAGGCTGATGGCATGAATTCAAGTGGACAAGCTAGTACCAGGCAATGCTTCGGACAACAAACAAGTGGACTTGCAGATATGGAGGATCCAATCGCATTGGCAGTTTCCAAGATGTCATATCATGTGTATTCTATTGGAGAAGGGTATACTTTTCCCATTTCATGTGTTTCTTGTTTTGGATTGCATGTATGGAAAACAGAGTTGGGATGTAATAAATAATGTTCAGCCAGGTACGTGTAATGACATAAACTTCTCTGTACTTCGTAGATCGTTGCATGGGATTTTTAGCCTCAATATTAATGCCATCTTGCCTAGGTGCATTTATTGGGTAGACTGATGCAAGTGTTAATAAAATCATTGGAATCTGGGTTTCGATATTCAAATTACCTTTCCATGTTGCATTCAGGAACTTACGGGCATGATGCTAATAATATGAATGGATTGAGGAAAGCAAATCATGTTTCTATTAGTTTCCTTGGTTATTGAGTATTCACGCCCAAGGTGCACTTAAGGGTTTAAAATTGCACTCTCGGTATAAAAGGTTGATGAAAATGAAGTTTGATTTTCAATTTCATATTTGATGATTGAAATGTGTATCTAATTACAGATGGTGATAGAGACTTACTTGAATCTGGTAGCTTGAGACACGCATCACTTTAATCATGGGGCTTCTACTTGTTTTCTTGATACTCAACTTCTCTTGCACAAGTGCTCATGGAGTCTTAAGTTCATGCTCCAAATATAGAGTGTTGAGGAAAGGAATCCAACACTTTTAGCTCTAGTATGTATTGACTTACTCAATGGATTTTGTATCAGTTGTTGATCATCTTTTGACCTTAAATCTAAAATTTCACCTACAAAACTGATTTAGAAGAGTGATTCATGTAAATTAGGAATAAGATGAACTGAGGTTCTCTGCATTGTGCAAGTTCGTGTATCTATTACAAAATGGTTCATCATGGTTTGAAGATTCCTTTGCTTAGATACTCCATTGTGTTTGCTCATTGCTAGAAAGTTACCAAATGCTTTTAGTTCTATAAAAAGAACATGGCTTCTCAAGTCCTTACCATTATGCACTTTTTGTGTCTAATGCTTGATTGTGCATTTTCACTGGAATATTTCCTCATTTTGATTGTTTCATTCACCACAACATGTTGCTCATGAGAATGCACGTGAGGCATAATTAAAACATACTGTCCCTTGCTTTGATTTCACAACAAAGAACTTGAAAATGTGAGGATTGTGGACTCCTTGCTGATCCAAAATCACTTGCTACACCTCTCTCTCTCTCTCTCTCTCTCTCTCTCTCTCTCTCTCCCCCCCCTCCCTTTTCTGAAACAAGAGAAGAAAAACATGGATCAAAGCTAAGTGATTGAAAGATGAGTAGCATTAGTCTTCCATATGAGCCACAATATTTGCTCTAATCATGAGTAGATAAGTATCATACCAATATTATACCTAATATAAGAATTATATATTTTCCCTTCACTCCTGGAAATGATAGAAGCTCAGCTCGTAGGTATCTTTTGGAAGTCATCGTGTGAAGATTCACTCTATTAGAGCTTGTACCTACTCTAGGGCATAGGTTCTCATCCGAGATATGCATGATGAAGTTTGAAATCTAATACTTGTAATTTGGATAGACATAGAGTTTAAAGTGCCATTTTATTTTCTCCTTCTTTCTCACTTTCTTTTCTTCTTCCCCTCTTTCCTTCTTTAATCTCTTAATTCTTATTATTTTAATATGGTAGCTTTCATTTAAAAAGCTATCACGAAAGAAAATACTTTCTTTTCTATTATTTTTATTATTAGATTATTGTCCAAAGCTTATTTTATTTTTATTTTCCATTCTATTGTATGTTTATTTTTATGCACATTTGTATTTTCATTCTCAAAATTTCTTTTTTTATTCGAATATATTTTGTTTATTTCAATCTTATGCTTTATTTAAATCTGAATTTATGAAGGTATGCATTAATCATGAAGTAGCTGGTAGATTGTTGCATTCTTCCAATAAAGAACATCAAAGTAAGCATGTGTCGTTTTCTTCTTTATTTCATGATCAAGACAGACTCAAGAGTTAATGACCATCAACCAGAACATAAATGTAGAGACCACAACATAAATGTAATGATTGTGGAGAATAAGTGGAGTCTCATTTTTTGCAATATCAGTGGCTTCTTCTTTTTCATGTTTTTCATTTGCCACTTGGTATGACCCTTTCTTTACCTCCCATTTTTTGAAAGGATCTCCTTCCCTGCATTGGACCCTTGCTCAAGCCTTCACACTTATGAGATCCTTGCAATGAATGCTCTTAGTGAACTAGTGGTTGAATGAGCTGAAGTGAGGCCTATTTATGCTTGTATGCAGGGCTGAAAGGACCATCTAGATGTTCTAAAGGAAGGCACCAAAAGATACATAAACAAAATCGAAAATGAAATTCAATTTTAACTCTTAAAAAATATCGCTTCAAACTCTAGGATCGGTCGTCCCATCCCGGACACTTATTGTCACATGAAATTGTCCGGGGGAGGGATGCCTACCACACACTTGTGTGTGGGGATGGATGCCATCCCCATCTGGTGTCCTGCCTCCAACCATGTTGTGGATGGCGTCCCGGTGTCCCTAGGACCTGGGGATGCGTCCCCATGTGACTATGACTCATAGCTATTTGTACAAACATGATGGTGGGACCATACTCTAACAGTCATTGTCTTGGGTGAAAGTGATAGTTAATTGTTGGTATATATTGCCTTTTGTGAGATAAACGTTAATTGTATGGTGCATAATCCGACAAAGCTAATATTAATGTGAATTCTTCTATTGATATTATTTTGGTGATGTGGAGTAGCTAGCTTGGAGACAATTGTTGTGATTTGTAGAGTTGAAGTAACTGCATAATTATAACAAGAGTTAGTGCCTATTGAGCATCAAGGAGTATTCAGATTGGATTTTGCAACATTTGTCATTGATTTATCATGGATTGTAAGGAAAGGTCTCGTAATAAAAAAAAATCCCCTCAGCATCGGTGACCAAGATCAGATACATCCAATATGGTGAATCTATGGCAGAGTGCATGGCAATTGTGTCTACATAGTTTTAATTGAGTGAATGTTAGATATGGAGCCGGTAATGTGTTTAATGCAAGGAAGCGACAAGAATGGAACTATCATTATGTTCTCATTACCCTTCTAAGCTGGTTGACAAGCATCAATGGCCTACCTAGTGATGCAAATACAATGGCCCTTTCTAATTCCAAGTTCTCTATGTGCACAAGCCCATTGAATACTTTGGAAACATTTGATTGCTTCTCTCACTCCATTTAACGTAACATGTGTAATGTTGGACAATGAAACAACTGAAGTCTTCCTTGCTTTGGGTATGGTCATCACTCATCAACAGAAAATGGCCCTCACCTCATCGTCAAAGCACGGAGGCCAACATCTTGGAACTGATTTGATAGGTTATTAAAGCCCAAAATGTGTTTTTGCAGCTGACTTTGACTCGTCAAAGCAATCAAATTCTCCTTGTTTACTGCTATTTGGGACATGTATATGGCCATCAGTTTGTTCCAAACAGTGATGGCTTTTGGTGACCCTCTGATATCACTTTGCAGTTCATTAAAAATAACCATATATACATGTGAAAGAACCTTTTTATTGAGTCCTCTCCATGTCACTTCAGTAGATTTTGTTGATGCTACTTTTTCAAGAGCATTTGTAAGGTGACTTCCATTGGCTTCTTCCGTAAATAAAATCTGATCTTATCAAAATTTTTGAAATCCTCGTCTCTATATGTTAATTATTTAGTCATATGGATGTGCATTCATGACAGGATAATTGGCCGGGTAGCATTTACCAATAAACATCAATGGGTTTTCAGTTCAAACATCAAGGGCAGTGCCACAGGTGGAGCTTCTAACAAGAAAGCAAACATACATATGCAGTCTAAGGTCTTCAACAGTTCCGCATTTTGGAGTACATGAATTTGAATGATTGAATCTATGAGTATTGCTAACTATTCCGTTTCCTTGCATTACAGTATCCTTCAGGATGGGATCAACAGTTTGCAGCTGGTATTAAGGTCTAGTCTTGAATATTCACTCTCTTTGACATGCTATTTAGATGACATGTTATAACACGTGCCACATCTCCTACTGCAGACTATTGCAATTATAGCTGTGCCACAAGGTGTCGTGCAGTTCGGATCAACTACAGTGGTAATGCTTTCAATTTCAGTGAGTAATTTTTTAATACTATCTGCAACAGAAGATTCTTGTTGTTGTCCTTGTGTAATTGTTTGCTTCAAAGAAAAAATACATCTATATGTGTCTGTGTCTGTGTTAAATTGGGATGCCAGATTGCAGAAGATTTGAAGCTTGTTGGTCGAGCAAAGTCATTGTTTGGGACTCTCCAGAATGTGCCTGGTACTTTTTTATCCGACCTTGTCTCTGAAGGTCAAAAATGTGAGGTCCATTCTGGATATCCCATAGCAATGTCACCTTTTCAGATGACATTGACAGCACCTTTATTTCCATCCTCAATATTGGGAAGAACTCCATTGTTGTCGCAAACATTGGAAAGGAATTCTTCCATGCCAACAAAGGTGAGCTCCCCTGCAGCACCTGTTGGGAGCGTTCAAGGTTTACTTGCATCACAACCACAGGTTGCTCTGTATGGACATTCGATAATATCACCATCAATGCCTGGCGTTTCGGAAAACATTCAACTTCTTCAACATTCATCACATGAGAAAGCAGTTTCAGAGGTTCTATCCAACCAATCCTTTTCTGGATTGGAGCCGTCACCTTCCCAGAGAATTTCTGATTACACAAAACGTGTAGAGATTGTCGCTATGCCAGGAGTTCGAGGTGGTGAATCTATGCAGATCCCTGTGACAAGTGGAATGAACTTGAACTCTTCACCTCCAACAGGAATTATCAAACATCTTAAATTTAAGGCTAAGGCTTCTAGTATGGTTCCAACTGCTATGGGTTCTCTATTTCCTCAATATGTTCATTCAAGTCATTCCATGAGCTTATCTACTGCCACCAGTAACAGCAACAACACTGAGGCTGAACAGTCTAAAACCACTGTTGACAATAAAGAACCCATAAATTTGAGAGCCAAGCTTCCATCCAGGACAGGACTTATCAGTAAACTCTCACTTAGCTGTAATGTTTCATCAGCTGTTGTTACTCCTACTATAAATCCTCTGCTTTCCTCAGATGTGAAATCTCATTATTATACCCAGTCTACAGGATCACGAGATCCAAAACAATTGGGGGTTAGCATTCTACACCAACCAAATATTCATAGAAACCTTTCACCAAATTTTGAAGTTTCATGTGTTTCACAAACCTCTGCTGCAGATATCCCACTTTCTCAAGGTGTTGAACCTCTGATGTATGTGTGCCCTGAGGCCATTAGAAATAAGACTGTCAGTATGCCTGACATAAAAAGTTCTGAGGCTTTAAAAGGAGTACAAAATGATTCATTGGTCAAAACGAAGAGATCTGAACTTGCTGATCTATGGCATGGTGGTAAATCCTCGACAAATAGTACTGAGTTTTGCTTTGCAGAAGCAGGGGATTGCTCAAACGCAATTGACAAGATTATGCCAGGAAGCTTGCAAAACATGAGATTTGAAACTTCATCTGGCCAGCCATCACTTGTAAATTCACATCTTTATACACGGGAATCACAGGAAAGACCAGCAGAAAGAAATGCATGGTTAGACAAGGATAGGGTGTCATACAAGGCTTCAGAATTATATGCTAGCAGCTCCTCAATTGAGAGTGGAAAATCAAGTTATCGTCTAAAATCGGACAGTCTGCAAGAGAGTGTCAGCAGTCACGATGTTGATTTTGTGCAGATGGCTCTCAATCAACCTGAACATGGCGCACAACCTTGCACTCCTGTACCTTTTCATGGAATTTCAAGCTTAACAGATAGGCCACCATACTATGAGAAGCATCAGATTTTGTCAACTACAAGTGGTCAGCACTGCATCAATGGTCAGCCTGTAGCTAAATGTATACTAGAAACCTCTCAGGCTGATGGTAATGAATTTACAATTTACTCCAGCATGAATAGAGAAGAGACTTCTGCATATGCCATGGAACAAGATTTACATGGGAGAAAGTCAAATGAAGTAGAGATAGTGGCTGCTTTGAGTCGCCAAGAAACTTCTGGTGCAAACAGCCGGCTAAAGGTGCAGATACCTGATTTAAGTGATCTGGCACAGCGATTTCAGAATGTTAAGAGTCACGAATCTAGAGAAGTTTCCCCTGATTTTGTAGATTCTTACCAGAGTTTGTCTTGTAGTTTATTATGTGATGATTATTTTGAGAGTATGCAGTCATTGAATGCACTTTTCCGGAGTCCACAGTACCCATCTGAAGACTTTGGGTCAGCAGATTACTCTATTCAAAATTTGCTCGCAAATGAATTGGATGGATTTGAAGAGTATCTCAATTTCCTGAACAATGTTGAAAATGACAAAAACAATAATCCCCACGAGTCAGAAAGAGTATGTAAAATCAGGAACTATGAAGATATGTTGACATATCTAGATCCTAATTCTTGTGGGATAACTGGTGAAAGAGAGCAGAAGTATTCTAGTATACACAGTAATGAAAACCTGCCTTGTCACCAAAGAGTTTTTACAGAGAGTGATTGTGAGCCAAATTTGGGTTGTCTCATTCCTAGTCAATCAATCGGGTTTCAGGATATTAACGAAAATAGTTCTAGAGGCAAAGAGATAGTCAACATAGAAGAAAGGTTTGTTAATTCCCGATTTTATCCAGAAGTCTCTTTGAGAGTCTCAAGGCCAGATGGTGATAAAGATTTGGGCTGTCAGGCTTTGACAGCTTTGCCGAATCCCAACCAAATGCATTACAAGAGCAGAAAGAAAGGAAAGAAACGTTCCTTGACAGTTGAAGAAGATGCAATCCAGAGGTCGAAATGCAGGCAGAAAGTCCAGAAGCAGATAAAAGAACTCCGGTCCCTTCTTCCTGATGGAGCAAGTGTAAGCAAAAGCATAAGCTATTCATGTAGATCTTCAATTGATTGATTTTCTACTTTCTCTGAATATATATTGGCATAAATTCAGTGTAGCATTGACACGTTACTTGAGGGAGCATTGGACTGTGTGAAGGCACTCTGTACAGTACTACAACGTTCTCGTAAAGAATCAAATACCACAATATTGCAGGTTTGTAATCCCATCTGATACATTATTAACACAGACTTAAACATGCAATTAGAGTATCAGGGAGTATTAAAATGAGATTGATCGTTTTGCAGGTGCATGATGGATTCACTAAACTCAAAAGTGACTTTAAGGGCACAAAATCCTTCAACGCAAGTTGGGTCATGGATCTTAATCAAAGAGTATGTCCAATCGTAGTGGAAAGTTTCAGTGAGCCTGGACAGGTGCTTGTTGAGGTGAGTTTAGCAACAATCATTCTTAGAGAACTAAGAGCACTGTGTGTCTGTGTTCCAAATTATTTTTAATTCATAGATACATGCATAGTTTTGTCATATGTAAACCATACTTTATACTTATATGAGTATGAAAGTGGAAGAAAGGTATGAAACAAAAAGATTTGCTGTCTATGATATCATACATTACACCATAGGGAACATGGATTATAGAAAATATATGCTGATTTATGAAGAGCACAAAGTGCACAAAAGGGAAAGAAATGATATTTGCAGGTGAAATGAAGCACAAGGCAAAAAGCCAAAAATGATTTTGGTATGCAAACATACACACCCATATGCACACACACTCACATACATACATACATACATACATACATACATTTATCTTTTTGAAGGATCATGAATTTTTATTAACAATTATACAAAGAGACATGCTCTGAGTAGGCTAAAATAAGAATTCGCTGTGATGCAGCTCAAAAAATGGTATGGATAATCAGGTGACTGCCATGATGTGTTTCTAGCAGCAAAGTTGAAGTATCCACAAGAAGATGGTCCACATAGCATAGAAATTGGAATGGTCTTAGGGAACATTTGCTTATGCTTGAGTACCAATATTTTCCTGGATTGCTAAATATCATAAGAAAGAGAATCTAAGATGATATATCATTCATATGACAACTGTATCTACATGAGTGTATGCAACATTGTTTGCAGATGTATAGACATTGAAAAGAAAGAGGTTCAAGCATAGAAAGGGAAGGTTCAAATGCGGGCATTTGGATAAGACAAAAATGCCAACCAAAATTCATATTGGAAAAGAGACATGCTTACAGGCAAATTCTCATTAGTCTGAAAAGCGCTTTTTATAAGAAAAGTGCAAAAGCGCTTTTTACAAGAAAAGTAGAAAAGCACTTTTGACAAGGAGAAAGAAAATAGAAAAAAGTGTATCTTACAAGAAAAGTAGAAAAGCAGACCTAGAAAAAAAAAGAAAAAAAGGGGAAAAAAACAAAAAAGTTCTTTTACAAGAAAAGTAAAAAAGGTAAAAAAAGAAAAGAAAAGAAAAGCAAAAAGAGTAGCAAAGCGATCTTCTACTTTTGCAAAAGCTAAAAAATAATATAAACTTGAGTGACTATGCAATGTCCATTCCTTCATGATCCTCGACTTGTTTATCAAGCATAAGCCACATTGATTTCCTCTCTCTACCTAGTACAATGAGACGAAAGAGACATGTTTATACATGTAACATGTCACTATTATAAAGCAATGGAGTAAATAAAATCCAATAATTCCAATAACTCCATAAATGATAACAATAATGTCATGAAGTAAATCATTTTATTTTTAGAAAGCCCCTGATTGTCTTTTTCCAACTTCACCCATAGTTGTGCTTATCTGCTGAAAAACTAGCATTATTCTCTATTATCTTAGGTGCTTTTGACCGTGACGAGAAATGTCTTTCTTTCTTCTTCATAAAGCAAAAAATCATGACTTTCGATAGACAAACCGAAATACCTCATTAATTAACTAGAAGTACATATGAGTGGACTCATGCTTGAGCTCCATGTGTTAATAAATTCTGCATTGCATCCTATCATATATTCTCATTGTATTGCAGTACCTCACATTCAAAAAGTCTAATGGCCACAGGCATCAAGTATATTGGAGCAATTTCGAGGTGCACATGAGTATCTTCTTGAGTATCCCATAACAAAAGATGTGTGCTTAAGAAGTCCGATTGGTGAAATGACATAAGAGATGGCAGGCATTAGGAAAAATGTAGGTGCACTACCTTTTAATATACATAGGGAGGCATGTATGGCTGCAGACTCTAAACAGAGAGCTAGCTGAATGACCCAATATCCTTATTGATGAATTGGCATGCATGCTAACTATATGTCGAGGAAAGGAGAGTGGAGTTCAAGCACATGTACAAAGAGGAAAGGAATGGACGTGAGGAGCATGATCTGTGAGGGAAGGTGATGGGGAAAGAGCAAAGTGAGGGAAAAGTCTAAGAGCTAGTAGGCACTTTCTTGTATCTCGTACAAGTGAAGGATTTGGGTGAACAACGAAATTGCCCTGGGGATGTCTGCAGACTCTGGTAGTTGTAGGGCTGGTGAGGAAGAGAGATTTGGAAATATGGATAGAGGGGTCACTCGAGAAGTTTCATATCCCCATGAAAGCATACATCTTCGATAGAATCTTTGTACCATTGTATTCTCCACACCCCATAGTACATATATATGCAACTGATACTCCAAATCTCTTGTGAAGACAGTGGAGATACTGTGGCCTGTAGTGGAGCTTCATACTTATATTTACAAAGATTTAGACCCTGAAAGTGATTCTTTGAAAATTAGTATCATGATTTTCATGCACCCTCTGACTTACAAGCAGTAATTGGAATATATTCTCCCTCTGCCAATGCAGAAAAAGAATAATAAAAAAGAGTATTCTAGATTGGCTGTAAATGTTACTATTGTTCTGATATTGAAACATGATAATTGCATGCTAGTCCCATTCGTTGATCCATTATAGCTCTAGTTGAATTTGATACTGGTACTTAACAAAACCTCTGTTTTCCTAGCAGATGCTTTGTCAGAAGCATACGTTTTTCTCAAAAATTACAGAGACTCTAAAAGAGCTGGGATTTAATATTCTGAATGGAGTTCTTGAGACGAGGAGTGACAACACATGGGCCCGATTTGTGATCACAGTATGCACTTCTATATGCCAGTTCATTGATCAATAATTTGGCACTCTAGTATGCATTCTAATTTAATGAGGTATCCAATTTAATGCTTTGAATTTTTGTTGGAAGGGTCCCAAAGACATACAACGGGTTCAAATTATGTGGGAATTGATGCAACTTCTTGCATCTAGCATGAACCATTAATTCAAAGTTATTTCAGCAGTGTTATGGCATGACATTGACTTCCCTGTTTTAACAGAATACGGTGATTCAAGAAACTTGCTATCCAGCATGAAGGCTGAAATCCTTCTAGGTTGATTATGATATGCCTTCATGTTCTGCAATGAGTCAATTCAAGGCCTATTGTATGGAGTTCTCCTATGAAAGGTTGATGATTTTCAATTATTTGTGCGGCCTGACTTCAAGGAGAGAGACCATCCAATGAGATCACTATAGCACACTCTGAAGCAAAGCATATGACAACATTTCTGCCTGTTACTTGCCAAATCAGCTGATTAATGGTGATAAAGAATGTGTTCAAGCAAGGATGCTGTGGATTTTTATGAGGATGACCTTGTGGTGCAGTAAAAGCTTGATGCTTGTTTTTACTGAACGTTGTAGGCCAATACTATGAACATTCAATGCAAACATGAAAAAGATGGATCGTGGCAAATCGGCAAATTATTCAGATCAATCTTTCACATTGTGTAAGCTAATGAATGCAAGCATGTGCGTCTGCTGAAATTTAAATTGTGATGAAGAGCACCATGCTCAACCCTGTAACATTACCTGCCTCAGGGTCAGGTTGTGGGATATTGTATTTTAATTGAGTTGCCAACTTATATGGATTGGCCATTTATTTGATGTCAGCTCTTATAATCTTCCATTTTTGTGGTGGTTAAAGAGTGTGCCACCCAAAAATTCAAGGCCTTGATCACGAGAGCTAGCCATATACTTGTATTTGGTGGATCATCAAACAAAAGCAATTTTATCAATGATAATTTGCATAATGACTGAGTTTTCAGTCCTTTTGAAATATCTGCTCTCCTCTAAAGTTCTCTGCTTAGTGACATTGCTTGATTTAAAATTTAGCCAGCCTTGATTGGTGACATAAAATGTCACCTGCTTAAGAGGGCAAATAATGGCACTTGTTTGGACCACCAATTGATGTGAAATTGCGAGCCATTCATCTGAAAAATTGTCCATTGAGTTTCAAACTTTTCATCCACTATTAATGGCAAAGGATCCATAGAGGCATGCTTACTAATGTGATAGATGATGGAAAATGCCTACATTTTTGTCCATGATCATGTAAAATCATCAAATTTAAAACTTGGTAATGTTGTCTTTTCTCTTTAAGCCATACCTTCTTCCCATTTCTTGGGTGCTGGATCAGAAACAAGGAAGATTGTTGGCTTCATAGATAAATGACAAGCTCTCCTTGGTCATTGCTAAAAAGGATACAAAATGCAAGTTCGATACATGTCTTGTTGCAAAAGTTGTGAAAGCCTCTCTGCATCTATGATCATGAATGCAGAGGACGAGTTTGAAGAGCCTTATGTTGATCTCATGTCTGTATGTCAATGGTGAATGGTCACGAGGCATCATGAATTGTCACTTGCTTTGGAGGGTGTTAGTGAGATTCATTTGAATTTTGAGTCAATGTGAAATGGATAGCCATTCATCTGAGAAAATCTCTGTTCAGGGCAGATTCTGTTTTGGGTTTTATTTATCACCTCTCACCTATTGTCAAAGGCAAGGGTCTTCTGGGCTCATGCTTATTGTATGTGCCCGATTGTGAAACAGTCTGCACATTCTTATTGATAGCCGTTGAAAAATCACAAAGTTGGAACTTGAAAGTATCTTCCTTTCTTGCTTAGCTGTACCCTATTCTCATGTCTTAGGACCTGGATCAGAAAATGAAAAAGATTTTCGAAGAGTTTGCTGGGTTCATGGATGAGTGGAACATGGTTTGATTATTGCAATTATGGATAGACCGCAAATCGGATAAACATCTGGATGAAAAGTTGCAAAAACTGTCTGTAGATTGTACCTATGCTCATGAAGGATGAGCCTTGAGAACCATTTGCTGATGTGATGTCTGCATATTGGTGATGAAGGATCATCGAGAATGTTTATAATAGATTGAAAAACTTAAATAAAGTTAGATGAATATGGGCTGCTCCAGTCGGCAGAGGTGGTTGGATTCCATAGAGCTTGTAAGGAGTCCAGAAGAATTTGGCCTCCTTCATTGAGCACTTGAAGGCAAGAAGAATGTTACAGCGTATAATTCATGCACACATGGTTGAAGAGAAAAGGATATTGTATCCTTTGCCTTGAATTTATGCTAATTTCAGTTTGGAACATAGATTGATTACAGGACAGATATTCTATGTTTTGCCTTGGAAGCTATCCTAATCTATTGAGGATTTGAAGATGCATTAACAAGAATACAGATTTCTGAATTCTTCTTGATCATCTGGCTCCGAGTACCTAGCCATCAACAAATGCCAATATGCCTGTATGAATATATTCACTACTGAGCCATGCTTTCATTCATCTTCGTGCAATTAAAAGTTCCATAGCCCATAGGTGACATACACATTCTAGGTGGATATATGCCACATACAAATATCCATATATATTGTGTGTATGTATATGTAAATCTAAAGGTATCTGTATCTGTATTATACCGCTTGCCCCTTTCTTATGTGTGTATTGCATATGTAAAACTAAAGGTATATGTATCTATATTATATAATCCCCCTCCCCCCCCACCCTTTCTTATATGTGTAATGTATATGTAAATCTAAAGATATATGTATCTATATTATATATCCCCTCGGCCCCCCCCCCCCAAAAAAAATAAATAAATAAATAAATAAATAAAAAATAAAAAATAAAAAACGTTCATCCTGATTATATACGGCTTTGATAGCGTGGGAGCATTAACAACAATGGCTCCACAAAAGACAACATGTGCTTCATACAAGAACAGAACAGCACTCGGAGGCAAGGTTAAGTGTGCCGGCACCAAGAAGTGTAGAGCTACCCAATGCAAGTGCAAAGGCTCTGCTATGTCGATGCGTATCATACCCTGGATTATTTTCTTTTTTTAATAAAAGGAAGTTCGGCCTTGGCCTATTCTCCCGGACTTTAATTAAAATAAAGAAAAGTTAAAGTGAATGGGACTAGTGCCCATGGGACCCCCCAAATGCCACAATGTAAGGAGGAGAACGACAAGCTAAAGGGCATTACAAATGAGGCGGACAAATCTATGGTCTCCCTCGTGTGGGACCCATTTGGGTTTCAACTTGTTATTTTTGAGGAGATAAATACAGTGATGTTTAAACGGTGGAGATCTCTTATCTCGGGAGATTGTTTTACCTAGAAGAAACAATGATTTTTCAATTGACCATTCCTTTGGAATTTGGCCAAAATTAACAGCACATCGTTCCCTCCAAATCTTCCAAAGAGTCTCGCCCCTTATGGCATTCCATAGCCTGGATAAGCAGCCAACCGCCTCGCCCAACACTACCTGTTGCCAATTGATTTGGTTCGTGAGTCTCAATATCCGTGTCACGTGGTGCTAGATAATGCAGGACTTGGGGCAATCGAAGAAAAGGTGAGCTAAGTCTTCGATGCATCGATGGCAACGCTTGCACCATGGAGGCACACCGCAGATTTTGTTAGCCCTTGCATTGGACCAGATATCCTTATGCAAGATCTGCCACATGAGAACGGACTTTTTGATCTCAGTTAGGGGGTGCCAAATAGACATGAACTTTAGTTCCCATCGAAGTTTGGTCCAAGAAAGGCACCATCGCTTGTTAAGGGTGTGATGAACATCTAAGTTCTCTTTGAAGTTGGGGATTTTGGAAAGTTTCTTACCATCTCTCCATTTGAGGCCCTCCAGGCAAGGAGGATTCTGTCCGCAGAGAAGGCGGATAGTTGACCGTTCCCACACTCAACACCTATCTTGAAGAAGAGTCCATTCCTCGAGGGTAACTCTAAGTCTCAGGTCTAAGTCTTCGAACCTAATCCACTGGCCGGTCTCTTATTTCCAGAGTTGTTTCCACTGTTTGAACCCCTTGTTCCATAGCCGCTTAGCAGTTTGGAGGTTCCAAGACTCCACCCCCATAATGCCAGAAATCGGGAACCAGATAAAGTCATTTTGTCTTATTCCAGCCGCCCACTTCCACTCATCACTGATTCTGATGAATTGTTTGGCCTTGTTCCAACTCTTCCATAGGGAACACACGAGGCTAGAGCCTTTAGGGGACACCGGGTGGGGGGAGAACAAGTGTGAGGATCCCTATGTCTGCTTAAACCACTGGCTTTACTAATTACTACTTAAACCCCTAGATTATTTTCTGCTTAAACCACTAGCTTTACTAATTACTGCAGAGAATTTATAGCTGCAACACGGACGCTTGGATCTATGTAAAGATTTCCAATTGTTTAAGTTTACATACAAGATATATATATGGGTAGAAACGTATGCGTGTGTGAGCGCGGGCATGTACGGGGTCTGTATAGTTCATGACAATCTGGTAGTGACTGACAATGAATAGCTGTTATTTGTAGATAGCATTCAGACTCCAGAGGGGAGCATGCATCTTTGATTTGCTGTAATCCATCAGGGATTTAAAGGCATCCTCATAGTTCACATCTGTATCTTGAAGCCGACTAGGGTACTCTATAGGAAGACCCTTTTTTTTTTAATGGAGAGTAAATGAATTTTTGGATTTTGAGATCATTCAAGATTATAAGATTGCTAATGCAAATGACGATTCTTTAGCCTATATTTGACTACCCTTGCATTAAAAAAATAGTAGTTTTATCCATTTCAATGGGGTTGGCTGATACTTGATATGCTCATTTGATTTAAATAGACAGAATAACTTAGTCATCTTAAATACACGGATATAATCATCATTTGAAAGAGTATTTTTGGAATAATCTATGAAACCTTTTCTTGACATTGATGTTTGATCATATGCGGTTACTTGGCAATGTTAGATGTGGTTAACCATTACGAGGATTTTACAACAAGGGTTGCTAGAATGTTATTTGTGGAGAAAACATCTTTGCAAGATTGCATTAATGCAAACAAATTATCGGTCTTTGGTTGAGTTCCTCCCCCTCAAGTTAGGGCTATATATATACCTTTCTGTATCCTAGCATAAAGTTTAGGCTATGTTGGAAGTGTCTACTATAGTAATGGAGACACCAATCACTAACTTTAAGCATTTATGTTGGCTATAATATGTTTACACGTGATCACAACTATATTTTCCAAATGATTCAAACTCATTCTAATGTAAAAGTTCCTAAGCAACATTTACCATGGAAAAATGCTAATATTGAAGTACACTTCCAAAAAGTCAATTTATGCATTAACTACTTGTGAACAATTTGAAGATCATAACATAAAAACCAATGTGTTCCGAGAGAATACATTTCTTGTATGCCTTGTTTTGACATATGGGACCCTATTTTGACTTGCTAATGTAATTGATCAAATTATCAATCACAATCATCCTTGATAATTGCCCCATGAAAAGTACAATTGAAGAATTTTGTCATGATGCTCTTCAGTCCTACCAATACAAGCTCTCAAAATTCATAGAACGTCAAGCGTGGAACATCAGGCATGGAGCATGGACTCCATGTAGTAGAACAAAGTAAGGACTTCTAGTTTTCTTTTCATGTCTAATGTCTTCTAGTCTTTTGGGACATTGTTTTCGTGGGCATCTTGTCTACACCTATGAACCAAGGTGGCATAATCTTGTATTGTGTCGAGAAATGTTGAAATCACACCTAGGATCTTGGGTTATGGTATCATGTTGTATTGATATAGCTTGGTGGTTACATATAGTCCTAGTTTTTGGGACCCTTTGTTTCCACTTATGTATTTCACATCTATGAGTGAATTTAATTGAGGAATGGGGTTTTTCTTAGAGAATTAAACTTTATAACACATTTTGTGAAGGCTTGACCAATACATAATCATCTCATTGGATGTACATGGATCAACACTTTATTGGTATAAAAAATTGATTGAGGGTAGTATCCACAATGGTCCAATGAACAAGAACAGTGATACAAAATGAACAAGACTAGTGACACAATCCAAAAAGAATTATAATGGTATAATGAACAAAGAGAAATGAAAATAGTACAACAAATATAGAGAAAGTAATGATACAATGATACTTTGACTAGAAAGTGATTACATCAAGTGGTTTACTATCTACACAACATGTTCCAAATAGCTATAGGCTAAGTATATGTACAATCAATGGAAATTACCTTCACCAAGAGTGCACTAAGTCATCATAGACACATCAATCTTTCCTCTACATCTCAATGTCTCGATAATATTAGTTGTAGGAGGTGGAGCTTCACTCTAAGCACTCATATTATAGATCTCCTTCACTCCTAAAATCTTATACATGAGAGAAGGAAGAGCTTGCCTAAAATCTTGATGAGGTTAGGTTGATGGTGCATATCCCACAAGGGGGATGCAAAGAGGGGCCCCATGCATGCTACTAGTCTAGACACTCTAACATCTCACCATATTCATAAACTCTCTTCATTCATGTTTGCAGCAAACTATATTTTATTTATTTCATGGATTTTCTAATTTATCATGAATTTCTACCCCATCCATACCTTTTACTAGCTTGGAATGCTTTACTTGTAGTGATCCTTGAATCCATCTACAACAAGTCATAAGTTCAATCCCTTCTTTCAACCAAGTCAACTCTATGGAGGGTAGTGAACATCAAGAAGGTTGACTTCTATCTCTTCTTGAAGCCAATTATTAGTCACATTGAGTGATTTGAATAGGTTGACGAGTTAAACTCCTTGGAATTGTCCCTCCTCTTGCACACATTGAAGCAACTCATCAAGTTTAAGACTTCTTCCCAAAGGTATTCAAGTCAAACACATTCAAACACCTTGGATGAGTTAGCCTATTAGTGGCTTAGTCTCCATTAGGATGAATTACGAGGAATTCAACTCCTACTTGCCATCTTGTCCATGCTGAGGAGCAAGTCGAGTCCCTGCCCAAGCATAGGTTGCCTCTATAGAGGTAAGGTTGAGTTCTTATTTTTCCAAGCAGGTCAAGCCCAACAATTTTAGGTCAAGTTTTGTTGAGACCTAGTGAAATTTCATAGTGCTCCTAAGTGAATCAACTTCCTTCTTCAAACAATAGGTTGATTTTCCACCAAGATGGAGTTACTTTCACCTTTGATAATTTTAGTCATAGGAAGAGGTCCATCAGGAGAAATTATAAGTGAAATTCAAGTTCCTTGAAGTAGGACATCTTTTCTCATGTTTGAATCCAAATTCTTATCGGTTAAACTTTTGCAAGAAATATGAATAGTAGGTCAAGTCAAATTTGGAACATTCATCCCAGGTTGATCTACATGATTTCAAAACGTTCCTTTAGGTCAAGCCACATTAATACCAACACGGTTCAATACCCCATATGAAGATAAAGTCCAATCTTGAGTGGGAAAAGGTAGTGCCATTTTATCATTGAAGTATCTAATTTTAACTTGTGTTTTCTAGCATAAAATTAGAGTTGAAACATTTTGATACTGATGCATGTGAACACACTTAGGAGTGTCGAGGCACCTTTTTTTCCTCTTTAGGAGGTTTTTTCCTCTGGCTTGTATATATGCCTATAACCCTAGCAGGTCACTTATCTTTATACATTCACTTGGTAATTCTTTAATTGTTGTGTTGCACTTGAAGCTTCTTCTTCTTCCTTGTGCTCTTTGTGTGATTTTGGAGACCTCAAATTCTTCGAGGTGCTTATACTAGAAAAAACAAAACCTATATATATGTTCGGTACAAAGAGACAAAATTGCCTACTATGATAGTACATTCGGAGTTTGAAATGATCTCAAATCACGATTTTGACACTAGATAGCAAAGCCATTTTGAACTCCTAATTTCCTTGCGTATGCTCACCAATTTTCTACGATTCTAAGATAGTGATGGAAGGGGTTTCAATGGCACCATAGATGAAGCGACAACTTGCTCTGATACCAATTGTTGGAGGTTGAGGTCTGTGGAATCATGCGAATAGCAAAAGGAATAAGAAGAAGCTTGGAGCACAACACAAAATACTGAATGTATTACCAAGAGCATGTACAGAGAAAAGTAACCTATTAGGGTTATAAGCCTATATACAAGCTGGGGGAATCCTAAAGAAGGAAAAAAGTGCCCCAGTGGTTCTAGTGTGTTCACACACATCACTACCAAAATAGATCAACATATGGCACTGTTAACTATATTTATTGTCATTTTTTTGAACTAACATGTCTTCATTGTGTGGAATAAATGCTTGACTATAGGTACTTTGAAGAGGTAAAATGTGTATTATGTGGAAGAGTAGCACTAGAATGTTGTGCTAAAATGGAGCTTGAAGGAGTCTTGCCAATGTTGTTACCTTTGTCTACAGCTTAAAAGCTGATTGCATTATGGGGGCCATTGATAAGAGTAGAGGAGTACATGCGGAACCGGCTTGGTAGGGAACCATATGTCAAGGGTTTTTTTTACTTGATTGTATAATGAGATACCAACTTGAAGTAGATTTATATGTTGAAAGTGCATTGATAGATTTATATGTGAAGTGTAATTGCATTAATGAAGAAATCAGTGTGCAAAAATTTTCTTGAGGACAATATATAGTTTCATGGGGAGCACTGCTAAATGGCTGTCTCAGAAATGGGTAGAGTGGTTGGACAGTTTGGATAGAGAGGAAACTATTTCAAATTTGTGGAGGCATAGAAAACTAGCAATATTTAGTGGAACAAAGCATGCATGCCAAAGTGTTGCATCTAATATAGCATGAGAAACGTAAACTACATATGATGAATCATTCACAGATCTTGCATAGTCTATGAGCTTATACAACCCACGATATTAAATGTCAGAAGCAATAGTAACATCTTCATTTGATACATCATGAACTATACATCTATCGTCAAGAAAGTTGATAATCAATCCAATATTGGATAATGTTATAATCATAAATTATTCTTTATCCTTGGAATATATAAGGCATCTAAAAATGTGAAAGAATTTCCATTAATGGTAGTCAGAATGATCTTTCCAGATCCCATCAAAGGATAAGAGGAGTTGTTAATACATGTAAAAGTATTCCTAGTATGGGCAAACTCAAATGAATTGAAGAAACAATGCTATAAGGTAATATGTTTGGTTCACCACTATCAAGTAACAAATGTCTGAGTTTACAACAAACATACAATACTCATGTGAAGATGGGACATAGCTACAAACAGTAGTAAATTCCCATTCTTCATCCTAAACAAGATTAGTAGACTGTACTTTAGATCTAGAGGCCTCTGCAACAACCATTCTAACATCTTTGTTCTTTACCTCCTTTGTAGCAAGTTTAGGACAACTCTCTATGACATGATCATTTGCCTTATGGTACTTACAAAAATTTCTCTAATTTTTTGGTTTTTGTCATATTTTTCTTCCTTCTTTGACTATGCAACAAGATCATGAAGAATAGTGTGCACAAGTGAACTATTTGACAAGATTTCATAAGTAAAAATTGATTGCTTCTTCAAATCTCTGATCTTTGTAAAAAAGACTATCTATAGAATGTCCTTAATACATATTTTCACTCTCCAACTATTTTTGAAGGTAAGAAACATTAGCCTCACTTCTCACATGGTATCCCAAACATCTTTTGATATCTTGTATGAACGAATATGAGGGATAATGACACATTTGATAGACAAGGCTATCAATGTATGTGCTTGTATATCTTTGTCATCCCAAGAAACTTGCTTTATAGTAGGAGCAATAGGAGCCACATCACGACTAGAAAATTGAAGATCATCATCTTCAACACCATCTTCATCACCTTCAATAAATGTATTTGCATGTGTAGTAAGACATTTTGCAACACCCTGCACATTATTCCATAAAATAGTTTCTATTAATAGATGATGTGTCATATATGCCTAGAATGGTAATTAGTATCATCCAACTTATCCTCAATAGTCAACATATAGAATACATAATTGATTTTAGCCATGGCAAGTGACTAAATACCATGATGTAGATAATTGACTATATCTCAATGAGTTGAACACAAATACCCTATCAAGCTCTACTAGAACTGTAGCAAACTTTGAGATGCTTGTATTGATGAATAGAAACCTATATATATGTTTAGCACAAAAGGAAAAAATTTCATGCGCAATTTTTGCGATAGTCCATTCGGAGGGTGAAACTCCTGATTGCCTCGAGTATGCTCACCAATTTTTGTGTGATTTTGAGACCATGACCGGAGGGGTGTTGACAACACCGTAAAGAAAGTGAAGACATGATTTGATACCTATTGTTGGAGTTTGAGGTCTACAAAAGCACAAAAACAACACAAGGAACAAGAAGAAGCTTGGAGCACAACACAATACAGAATGTATTAACAATTGAATGTACAAATAAGTGACTTGTTAGGATTATCGGGCTATATAAAAGTCAAGGGAGAAAACATCCTAAAGAGGGAAAAAAATACCCTAGTGGTCCTAAGTGTGCTCACACACATCACTACAAAATGTATCAATAGTGACGATGTAATATTTCTCTTAGATTAATGAAATCTATTTTTTGGTGTCAATCATTGTGTCTAATATTGTCAGCATTTTATTCATTTTTTCTATATTTCTATTGTGTTGTACTATGTAAGATTTTAGTGGATTAATTTTCAAAAACTCAACGTATGTAGTACAAAAATCAAGGAATAGAACACACATTTTATCATATCTAATTAGAATCCCCATTCCTTGAACTCTATTTGCTTAGAATGGTAATTTTACTGCCAGACTCCTTGTTCTTTAGAAAAGTGGAGTGAAATAATAAGGAATATATCTTCATTATCATAATTACATTGAAAGTGTTGAAAATAGGTAGATCTTCAACTGTTGTGGATTTTGTTGTCTAGCTAATCACTCCATCAAAGCTTCTTTATTACTTGAAATTATTCAAGTGCTTTGGCATGTACACCAAAAAAATAAAATTGACCCTTCACATCTTTTCTTTACTTTAATTTTTATACCAATATTATGCTAAAAATCTTTGCCATACTATCCTTATTTTCCATAAACACAACATCATTGGCTTAACTAATCCTTACTTTGAAATTTCTACCAATATTATGCTACAAATATTTTCCATACTATCCTTGGCTTAACTAATCTCTTCCTTGACTTGCTCCACCTCTTGCTTGAGTTATTCAACCCCCCTTTGATCCATAGGTTTGATTTGATCCTTGTTGGTGTCCTTTCCTTGACTCTAGTCTTTGTCTACCTTTTCATTGGTGATTTTTTCCCCTTTTCTCTATTACATGTATAATATACTTGTGATCATTTACCCTTTGATAAGCCCCAAATTTATTTCCGTAGAGACCATGAATGCCACTAGGTATCCAAAACTAGGTAATGAGTTTCTCATATATGCTATGGTAAAGAGCTTCCATCTATCCTCATCCCTCAAACCATTGACACTATTAGCCACTTGGTCATCATCCTCAATGGGGCTTCTAGTTGAACCTAGTGCATGTGATCTTTAACATTGCCCATATAGTAATTGAAACTTCTAGTTAATAGTTTCCTAAGGTTTTTCATCTCATTCTTTAATTGAATATTCTTCTTAAACCTTTTAATTGCTGAAAATAACATCTCACGCTTCTCTCATGCCTTGAGGTAGAAAGATCTTGTATGTACCCTATCACATTATTGCTTATATGCTATAATTGAATGAAAATATTTTTTCCAACCTCTCATTCTAGATCAAAATATACCTCTAAAACTTTGTGGAGTGGTTTTCTATGTGTACTTTTTGTTGTGTTATACAAGCCATTGCCCATAGTACCTTGCCCATATGATAGATATTGGAACTAAACCTCCATGGTTGATAGTTGCCCTTCTCCAATTTTTCTATTTGGCAATTGAAGTTGTTGATATATTTAGGTAGTGATGTGTGTGAACACATTAGGACCACCGGGGCACTTTTTTCCCTCTTCAGGAGGTTTTTCCCCCTAGCTTCTATACACGCCTATTATCCTAACGGGTTACTTCTAGTGGCAATATATTCAATATTGTGTGTTGTGCTCCAAGCTTCTTCTTCTTCCTTGTGATGTTCGTGTGCTTCCATAGACGTCCAACTCCAACAATTGGTATCAGAGTAGGTTGCTGCTTCATCTAGGGCATCGTTGACACCTCTCCAGCCACAATCTCAAAATCACACAAAATTTGGTGTGCATACTCAGGGTGATTAGGAGATCAAAACAGCTTCGCCTTGTGGTGCCGAAATCACGATCTGAGCTCGTTTTGGCCTCTGAATGCATTATCACATTGCTTGTGCAGGCTACTTCATCTTTTTTTGCCAAAGATATATACACATTTTTGTTCGCCAGTATAAGCGTCTCAAAGTTTGCTACAAGATTAGCAAAACCCGTTAGGGTAGTTCTATTGTACTTTTTCAAATATAGTCATTTTTTTGCATCAGGGTATTTTAGTCAGTGGCCATGGCTGAAAGCAATGATGTATTTTGTATGTTCCTGTTGAGGATAAGTTGTATGGTACGAATTACCCATTGTGGGCTTATATGATGCGTCATGTATTGGTCGCAAAAGAACTATGGAATATTGTGTAGGGTGTTGAAAGACATCCTATTACACATGCGAATACAAGTACTGCAAATACAGGTACTACAAATATAGGTACTGCAAATACAGGTACTGAAGCTGATGTAGATGGCATCAATGATGGTGATATTCTCGAGATTCCTGTTCGTGCTTCAATTTCTGTTGCACCTATAGCAGAGCAAATTCCTTGGGATGGTCGAGATGCTCAAGCACATGCATTGATAGCTTTGTCTATCAAACATGCCATTATTCCTCACATTCACTCTTGCAGAACAACTAAGAATGCTTGGGATACACTTATCATGTTGTACCAGGATAGGAATAAGTCTTGTGTTGCTTACCTCTGAAAAAAGGGAGAGAGAGAGAGTCAGAGAGAGAGAGAGACAGAGAGAGAGAACACCATCTCTCTTCCTTCCCTTCATCTCTATTTTTTTCCTCAAATGGTTTCTCTTTTTTTATGATATATTTAGATATTTATGAGTTAGAGATAGAGGGAGTGAGAAGGAGAGTACTTTATCTCTCTAGTCTCCTATATTACTTCAAAAGGATGTATTTGCAATGATTGAGAGAGAATGGAGAGAGACAGAGAGAGATAGGGAGAGCACATGTATGTTTTTTGAGTGACTAGATTTAGGTCACCGAACGGAGCATTAAGGGCACATGTATGATCTGATCACTGTAGTTAGGGGCACATGCATGAAGGTCACCAAACTTCCATAGGGGCACATGACTAGTGTGTACCTATCTACCAATCCTATGTTCCATTCTAGGAGCATACACATAGAGGTAGACTACCACTACATGAGAGATAAGGTGTTGGCTAAGGAGGAACATGTTCAATACATAAGTACCAAGTATCTATGTTCTAACATGTTCACCAAAGAATTGGACTCAACATGCTATCAAAGTTCAAAAGGGGCATTAGAATGATGGATTTAGGATGAAGACTTGAAGGTTTAAACTTGAGGGCAAGTGTTGAAAATCAAGTTCCAATCTGAGCATATGAAACTTTTAAATTGATGACACTTAGAGCACTGTCAAGCAACGATCCAAGCATAAGTATTCATGTTCAAATTTGAATTTGAATCCCCCTCATATCTCTCAAATCAATCGTAAGTATGTGATAAATTCTATATTGAAGGATAGGAGCTTCCTATCATTTAGCGAATGTTTTCAAAGCTATATAAGCACACTTTTTTACTTTGAATTGACAATATCCCATGTGTTTTATCACTTTGAGGATTTGAATAAGCTAGTAGACCCATTGACAAGCAAGCCCCTTACTTTCTTAAAGATTATCTTTATATTTTATGTAGCCATATCTCACACTGTGATTTCTTTGTGTAGGAGCTAGTTAGCTCTATATCTTGAGCAAAGTTTCCTATTCATATGATATCCATTTCTTGTAGTCTTTGTTTTTCTCAAAGCTAGTATATTCCTCTAAAATTGGCTCAAAGGTCAAGTTCAATATATGCATATTCTTATATCAATGAATTCTAGAGAGAACAATGATCCTATGTGCTTGTCTAGTGAAAGAAATAAGTAGTTTGTCTTGGAGTCATTGATTCTCATAGTAGAAGCCAGTATTTTGAGTGAGATAACTTGCATTCAGAGGGCATAATAGTCTAGTTTGAGCATCCAAAGGTTCTTTGTTTGATTGCATAGGAACTCAAAGAATCATTGTTTTGTGTGAACAGAGGTATCTATGAATATACGTATGGGACCATTGATGCTTCAAGCTCCACACGAAAAGTGTACATTCTCCCATTAGTGGTGACATCCAACGAAGGTTAAATCTCCTCTCAACACTAATTGATTTCAACAAAACGTCCTTGTAGTAGCTTAGGATAGTGGTGGAATCTAGGATCCTTTGGGACTCTTCTTATTTAGACTCGTCTACCAAAATTCTTCATAGGTGGGTTGCAACTACATTTTATGGATTGAATCCCTTTTCAACTGCTAAAATCTATGCTTGAAACTTTAACCAAGAGAGAATCGATATGTGGAATTCCCTTGAGCCGTTGCCTTTAGATATTAACATGTCTAGTGACTTTAAAGTGGTGGATGTGATTTTGGATAGGTGGAAGTAGGAAGGTAAGGTGATTGATGATCATCGAAAGGAAACATGGGATCACCTCAAGCTTCACCATGATCTGATTGATACCATGGAATTTCATGGCTTCTCTTGGTCAAAACTCCAGTCAGGACTAGAGCCTCAGAATGCTAGACTTGGTGAAGTCTTTAGTTCTCAAAATATGATCGATCACATGGGGCCTCCAACTGTCTCCCAATGCATGTATATTTTCATGTTTGATCACTTCTTGAATGTTACTTCCTTTTAGACATTCGCTAAGTGTAGGCAGGATCCTTGATTCCATGTTGATTCTTTGGTGTTCTTGCTCCCCTCCATCTGATACAAAGTTTTATTGAATTGGCACTCGATCTTCCTCAATCACTTGTCTCCAACCTAGAGCAAGGTCAATGCTATAAAAAAAACCAAATATATTTTACAAAGAATGCAAAATCAAAACCAGAGAATTAGGAAAGAAACAAGGGAGAAGCTTTACAAAAGGCTCATTTTCCTGGAGGATGAAGTTAGCAAAGGTAAAGCCCACGTGCAGAAGGATCTTCTTAAAATCAAGAGAAATCTCATATATGAAGAGGAAATCAAGAGAAAGAAGTGTTGGGTGTGTGTAAAAGTGCGAGAGACACTCAAGAAGCACACACAAGAAGCACAAACGGAGCAAGACACACAGAGAAGATGATGGTTGGAATAGCTCTCTCTATTGAGGATGAACTGAACTAAAGTAAGAGCTGAATAATAATCCCTAAGTACAAAGTACCACCACATATGAGAGTATCAAGTATGTGGTAACATGGGGAAAAAAACTCTAGCCAACACTAGAGTAAAAAGTGCCCATGTATAGGGAAAAGGTTCACATCAAAGCTACTCGAGGAACCCATAAGTGTAACAAACCCCCCTGGAGCAAATGATGTGAACACATACAGGGAGTGACAGATCAGTCCCCACAAGGTAATAAGCCTAAAGCTTTGCGAAAAGCTTCAAACTTTTCTCGTGGAAGAGCTTTGGTGAATATGTCTGCCATATTATCTTGTGTAGGCACATATACCAAATCAATATCTCTTGCATGAAGGCGCTCTCTCACATAGTGATAATGCACCTCAATATGTTTGGTCCGTGCATGAAACACTAGGTTTCGTGCAACAGCCAAAGCACTCTGGCTATCAGTGAGAATATGTGTAGCAGCATCAATCTCCATGCAAAGATTCATCAATAGGCGTCTCAATCATATACACTCCACTGTAGCTATGAAAACCGCCCTGTACTCAGCTTCACAACTCGATGTCGCCACTATAGGTTGCTTCTTACTCAACCAAGATATGCATGAGTCTCCAAGGAAAAAGCAATTACCACTAGTGGACACGCGAGTATCATAACAACCAGCCCAATCACTATCTGTAAAAGCATGCAAGCATGGCTGAATATCTCTACCATAAAAGAGGCCTAAGCTCAAAGTGCCTCAGGGATATCTAAACATACGTTTCATCGCTTGCCAATGCTTAGTGCCAGGGCTATGCATGAATCGACTCAACTGGGAAACTGCATACTGTATATCCGGTCTTATGTTGCATGCATATATTAGACATCCCACAACTTGTTGATAAAGAGAAGTGTCAAATGCATCACTCGAATCCTCAACTAAGAACCTGAATGCTGTCTCAACTTGTGTGGAAATTGGCTTGCAATCCTCAAAGGCAAAATGCTGAAGTAGTTTTTCAACATACTTTTCTTGATGCATAACAATTACCCCCTCAACGGATACAAATTGGATGCCAAGATAGTAGCTCAAAAGACCAAGATAAGTGACATCAAAAGTATGTTGCAAATCAGCCATAAGAATGTCAAGTTTTGCATCACATAACCCAATCAAGAGTATGTCATCGACATAAAGAACAAGCACTATAAGATCAGCCCCATTTTTGCGTCCATAGAGTGTGCTTTCAATTGAACTACATGTGAAGCCAAGAGCAATCAAGTGCTTATGGATTTTGTCATACCATGCACATGGAGCTTGCTTGAGACCATACAAGGCTTTATGCAAGCGACAAACCATATGCTCTTTCCCTTTCATAGCAAATCCAGGAGGTTGCTTCACATAAATCTCTTCTTGCAAATCACCATTCAAGAAGGCTGTTTTTATGTCCAACTAATGCACTTTCCAACCTTGATGGGCAACCAATGCAACCACGGTACGAATGGTAGTCATGCGTGAAGTAGCTGCAAAAGTTTCCTCATAGTCAATGCCATATTGTTGCGCATATCCTTTGGCAACCAATCTAGCTTTGTAGCGATCAATGCTACCATCAGATTTTCTCTTAATCTTATAAACCCACTTTGTACCAATGGCATTCTTTCCTTTTGGCAATTCACATAACTTCCAAGTACCATTCCTATGTATGGAATCCATTTCTGATTGCATAGCAGTAGCAATAAGAGAATAATCCACAAATTACTTGATGCATGGTGAGAGCTTAATCTTGTTCTACCAAGTAAAGGTGCACTCAATTTGCTGTCCTCCAAAGTTTGTTTCAGCCACTTTGGCATAGTTTGTGCACTTTTGATAGACATGCGTTCATTATGTAAAACATCTTCAATATGTACATCATGCGTGGGCTGAATTTCATGCTCATTTTCAGCCAGATTTTGACGCAAATGTTCAGCCATATGTGGCTGGAAATTTCTAGCAGTTTTGATAATTTTTGGCTGAAAATTTTCAGCCATGTTTGGCTGGAAATTCTCTACATTTTTAGCCCTATTTGGCTGGAATTTTTTAGCCCTTTGAACCTCAATTGGCTGGTCTACATCGCCATAGTCAAGCGCACCATTTTGGAACAAAGGCATGAGTGTATCGAACACATCTTGTGAGCTAACTATTGGCTGTTTTTTGCATTTACAAATTTTTAGCAAATACCACATCTCGACTCACAATAATTGTGTTTGTCAATGGATGGTACAAATGATATCCCTTACTTTCAACACTATAACCAACAAATATACATTTCTTTGCCTTGTCATCAAGTTTGTGATGTTGTTGTGATGGCACAAGAGCATATGCCAAACAACCAAACACATGCATATGACTAACCATAGGCTTATGACCATTCCAAGCCTCATAAGGAGTGATGACTCTCAATGCTTTTGTAGGGTAGCGATTCAACACATAATTTGCACACATGATCGCTTCCATCCAAACTTATCAAGAAGATGCTTTCCTTTAACTGTACATTGTGCCATTTCAAGAAGAGTTCTATTTTTACGCTTGGCAACACCATTTTGTTGAGGTGTATATGGCACCGTACATGGGTGTGAAATACCTCTTTCACGAAGAAAAGCATTAAACTCATGTGACATGTATTCACTGCCACGATCCGTGCGTAGAGTCAAAATCTTTTGTGAAGAAAAATTTTCAGCCATAGCTAAAAATGCTTTGAAGCAAGAAAATACCTCATTCTTTGCTTTCATAGGATACACCCATGTATGGCAAGTAGCATCATCAATGAAGGTAACAAAATATACATGCTTACCAAAAAATGGAGTCTTGACGGGACCGCATACATCACTATGAACAAGTTGCAATTTTCTTGTAGCGTGTGTATGACTATGTTTTGGAAAAGAAGCACGGTGCATATTTCCAAGAATGCAACCTTCACATGCATGCTTTTCAATGGACTCAAGTGTAGGAAAACCAATAACCATGTCCTTCTTTTGCAAGTAAAGCAAACTATTGAAGTTCAAGTGACCAAAACGAGCATGCCAAAGCTCCATTTCAGCCATGGAAGAAGTATAAGCAACCAAGGCATTCGAGGCAACCCTCTTGTATGTATCCATGCAATACAAGCCATTACATAATGTACCGGACATCACGATAACATCACCATTGCTGAAATCATGAACCATACACTTATCATCAACAAAGTGTACATGAAGTCCAACTTTGGCAATCAACAGAACTGAAATTAAGTTCTTCTTGATACCAGGCACATAAAACGCATTTTTCAAGAGAATCACACCTCCATTTGCAGCCGTAAGATCAATTTCTCCTACTCCAATGATAGGATAAGAGGCATTGTTTGCACACACCACATGTCCTCCTTTGGGTGCATCTTTCAAAGAGGCAAAAAATCTTTTGCATGATGTTATGTGCTTTGAAGCACCACTATCAAAGAACCAATCCGAATCAGCCTCACTCACAACCATACATTTAGAATGCAAAGAAGTATCATAATGACATGTAACATCTTCTTCTTCCTTGTGCTGTTTGCATGCTTTCGTAGACGTCTAACTCTAACATTTCCTTCTCTTTGTAGTGTAGATGCATGTTGGGGCTCATAGACGATTTTCTCCTAATTTTCCTAAATCCATGAGTCTTGATGATAGCTTGTGTCATTCCTATTGAGATTCACCTGATACCTTAAGTGATGGACAAGGAAGTCTAACGGTAAAATGGCCTTCTAAAAAAACACCATATGAAGGGGATTGTCATTAAGCACAATCGTATAGACCATGTGATAGGTTGTTTCCTAGTCTGAACGTTTGTTGTTGATCAATAATTGCACAAAATCGTATTATGTTTTCTACTTTTCATTTGCATGTGGGTGATGTGGGGCTAGTCTCTTTTGTGTAAACATAATATCTTGAAATCAATATTCAATGTCTTGATTTTAAATTAAGTTCCATGACCACTAGATAGGTCAATGTAGAATCCGTATCTTGTGAATAAATTCAAATATAAGAACTTTTTTGTAGTCTCTCTACAGCAAAATAGATGCTAAATCTTCATATTTCAAGGAATTTAGGTTTTGTTTGATCATCAATCAAAGAGTAAGAGAAAAACTTTCATAAGAATAAGGTAAACAATCAAGAATAGTCTACACAATTTAAGCCTCTAGCAAAATTCCATCGAGAATAATCAATTCTTCTTTTCAATATTTTATCTTTTTTAGGAAACTCCATAGAATCACTTCCAATTGTATGATCATTGTTTTTTGAGGTAAGAGAAATGGGCCTTATTTCTTTCTTGATATAGTGTGTAAAGACTATCCCCAAGCATCCTTTGTTGTCTTGTATGAGAAAATAGAGTGATAATGACACATTTGAAAAATAAAGCAATCAATTCAAGTGCATATGTATCTTTGCCATCCTATTGAAGTTGTTCTATAGTGGTTAGGGTGCTAGAGATATACCTCACATCATTAAGATTGGATCTGCAAGACTTAAGATAAGATATCCACAAGAACTTCAACATACAACAACCTAATTGCCACCTCCATTAGCTATATTTTGGATATTTGTAGCTATGAAATGGCTTATTTCAACACCTTAGACAATATTCCATAATCCCTTTGCAATCAGTACATGTTGTATCATGTATACCCATAATGAAAGTTGAAACAAACAAACTTATTCTCAATAGCGAATAGAAGCAACACAACATTATTTTTTGTCGTGAATGGTGACCTTATATTGATGCAAAAAATTGATTATTTCTCAAAAAAATTAAACAAAATTGTTCATGAAGCTCGGCTAGAGTTGTAGCACACTTTGAGGTCGTTGTACTAGCAAACAAAAACCTTTAAGTATATTTGTCATAGAAAGATAAAATTTCCTACATGCTCATTATTATAATGCATTCAAAAGTTAAAACAAGCTCAGTCAATTTTTTTGCTGCACGAATAAGCGAAGGCTCATTAATTTTCATAACCAATGTGGATGAGATGAGATGTCTCAGGAAACAACAACTTGCTCTCATACTAATTGTTAGAGTTCAGGGATCAAGAATGCAAAGAAACACAATGCAGAAGAAGAAGAAGAAGAAGAAGAAGAAGAAGAAGAAGAAGCATATTACTAAGTGTAGAGTATACAAAGATAAGTATGGTGGAAACTTCTTATGAATTACTTGCTTGTTCGTTTGACTTATTTCACCATCATATTTATTGGCATGCTCCATGAAACCAATGTGTCATGTCCCCATTAAGCACATTAAGATGCACTATCATCATGAGAGTTACTCTCTATTGAATATATCACTTTGCTAGATGCATCCTCAAGAGATGGTTGGCACTTTCTTATACATGAGTGCCAATTCCGATTTGTTAATGTATTTCGGTAGTTTTTTTTTCTTTTCCCTCCTCTGATATTTGTGTCTGCCTTTATGAAAAACAACTTCATTTTTTCCTCTCTATATCTTTTGAAATGTATATCTACTCTGTTCTCTTTTGTTCTTTGTTTTTTTCTTCCACATGCACCTCTTTTCTCTTTCGTTTTCAGTTTTTTGTAACCACCTGCATATGCAAATGGAAAACAAATGACAAAAACAAATGGAAAACAAATGACAAAAACAAGACGTCAACGTCCATGTCTTATCCCATTTGCATTTTGTTCTATACGTCTATACATTCTTTTCACACATGTATGCACAGTAGGAAAAGTTTTGATTATATACCTTTGGCATAGGAAAAGTTTTATTATGAGAATCTCCACCTGTGAGGTACTCCCATTTCAATACATCATAGTCAAGCTGGCCAAGCTTATGAAAAATGCTCTTCCTTCGACACTTTAGTTGATATTGCTTTATTTATTTATCTCTACGTGGACGTGCTCTCGAGTCATGAGCATTATTTTAGCAAAATTAATCAATTAGGGAGTCCTAGGATATATATATATATATATATATATATATATATATATATATATATATATATATATATATATATATATCAAGTTAGGGAAGGTAAACCCTGGCTGAAGAGCGGACTATGAATACTAGAGCATATTAAGGCACAAAATCACTCCTTTGGATGCTTAAGAGGTGTGTGTTCTACTTAGTCAAGATCCCCCCCATGTGAAGGGACTAAAGCTGAACAGTGGAAACACGTTGTAGGATTTTTGAAGTCTTCAAAGAAAACTGGATATTTATGTCTCTAAACAAGAAGTTATGAACATATTGGTTTGGGATAAGATGGAAATTCAAGTTCAAGGAGATTTGGCACATGCTTATAGGGAACACGAAAGTGGTCCTCATGTGGCATATTCTTCATAGAGGAGTCAAGACTAATGTCAAAGCACGTAAAATTTACAATGCCCCTACGTGGTGCAAAGGATTTTTAAGAGGAAATGAAGACATAGGTCACCTATCCTTCTGTTTCCCTAAGAGTCATTTGATCTTGAAGAGTGTTGGCAGTACATCCAGCAGTAACCAGAGGCATCGATGGAGAGGAAGCATGTGAAGGCAGGAACGCAATGAACTTGCACATAGAAGAATCCAAAAACGCATCTTGAAAATCTTCATTTTGGTGGACCATCACGATTGGCTCATGCCATCGGGACGGCTTGACTAGACCATCGCGATGGTCTCACACCATCATGATGGTTATGTTGGACCATCGTGATAGTACCTTTGATCATTGACCATCGCAATGATTCACCTAGTCTGGACCATTTTCTTGACCATCGCCATGATGCGCAAATTGTTGACCATTGTGATGCTTCAGTAAGACCAAGCCACCGTGACACTTTGCCGATTTGGACCATCACGATTGTGTCACACCTTCATGATGGTTCAGGCAAACCATCATGGCAGTCCCAGACCATCACGATCCTTCCAGACCATCGCGATGCTTTGGCTAAAATGAAAATTTAGGGTTTTTATTTTTTGGCAATTTCAAGGCCAATTTGAGTGAATTTTTGAGTCATTGGTGCATTTGAGATGATCCTTAGCTCATATTTGGAGAAAACTTGACTACCTCTTTTAACCCTCAAGAGCCTGAACGATCATAACTTTCTCATATGAAATCCATTTTTCAAGGTCTAGAGCTTGTTGGATAAGTTAAAGTTGATACTTTTGTGGGATTAGGAACCCAAGGGGGCACCTCACGACTTCGCAAAGCAAAAAAGGACCCTTAAAAGGGAAGTCCATTAAAGTTTAAGATTGGTCTAAACTTGGAATTTTTACAGGTCTGGCAAGAGTCATCCAAGGGTAGCCAAAGCAAGGCAGAGGGAAAAGCTAAGTAAGGCTTGGGAAGCATGACTTCTTGGGCACTAGAGCATTCGATGAAGCTGACTCGAGGTTGGAAGAACTCTCAACCCCCTCAGTTAATTGCTAGCTTAGGCTAAGTAGCTGTAGCATTGTGGATTGAAATAGGACTACGATAGGAATGCATCAAGTCCAAGAGCCTTAAATTATCAAATCCAAGTGTAAGTTAAAAGAGTGTGAAAATGGAAACCCTAAAGGAAATCACCTAATTTTGATGGTACTTGAACCGAAACATACAACCAAAAGTCAATTCCTCATGCGTACATTGAGACAACACAATAGTTTAAAAGAATTAAAAATGAAACAAGTAACTGAGAACAAAGAAGAATTGGTGATCAGAATGTGTATTGAGTGGTCCAGAAAGATAAATTCATGAACCTTAGATCAGGAAAGCACATAGGTAAGTCAGATTGATGAAGCCTTAGATCATTGGAAGCAACTATTAAGTCTACACCACACTCTTGGGCTCAACAACTAAATAGTTACCCATACAAATTGAGCTCAAAGACTAGTGAGTCTAAAATGGCTTACAGCATGGAGAGGCCGGAAGGAGGGTTAAGCATAGCGTATTTAGAAAGACCAGAAGGACCCTACATGATCCAATTAGAATACATCCAAACCAACCACTTAGGTGCCCGCATCTACGAGGATGGTTTGAGAAGATCGATCGTTCAATTGCACAACCCTGACCAACCCATTGGTTTGGAACATCTGGTGGTAAGGTCTGAGAGAGATACCTACTTAGACAAGGAAGGGACAATGTATATCATAACTAATCATCCTAAGCACACTAATGAGTCTGCTCTAGTCATACCCAAGACGGAAGGAGGAACGCAAGGGCAAGAACCTTTAGGAAACAAACCTAGGACACCAAGAGGGAAATTGATATTGACAAGGATGTTGAATCTAGAGTGGATCCCTCAGGATAACAAAAGCATTGAGTCATTCCTAAATAGGGACACTAATGAAGCATTTTGGAGGTATAGAATGGAACAGCCTAGTGAAGTAGGTTGAATCAAAATTTACAAATTCAAGGACCCAGATACCCTTGGAAACGCAGTATGCCTAGACAACACATTAGAATGAGTGTTCATAGTGTCCGATCATGCAAGACATGCTTATACATGGAGAGGTGGGTTGGTATTCCCCCCATCATGAACACACACAAACACTAACAATCAAGGTGCTAGGACATCCTCAACCCATGGCTCTCAAAGAGAGAAGAACAAAGAAAGGCCAGAAGTAAGTTTTGCTCACACCATAGGGAGAGATAGATCAGCCATGGAAACGGATAGAGCAGAGAGACCGAGAGAACCAAGACTACAAGGTGGTAGAGATAACTTTCCTTTACCTAGACCCCACGAGCACCCAAGAATATTGAGACCTACCCAATTAGTAAAGTCGATGAAAAATTACTTTGACGGATAGGAGATCCATATGACCATGTTACCGAATTTAAGCAAGTGTTGCGAGCAGAGCAAGTGGAAAATATGTTCACACAATACAATGCCTTTGGACTTACGTTAAAGAACATGGCCTTAACTCACATGCAAATGGAAAAAAATGACAAAAACAAAATGTCAAAGGAACAACTCACACTCTACATCATCAATGTCTCTTTGTGCATGTCTGTACATTCTTTTCACACATGTATGCATATTTCTGTTTCTTCAACACGAAATAACGATGCAGAGTAGTACTAAGAGGATTGATTATATACCTTTGGCATAGGAAAAGTTTTATTATGAGAATCTCCACCTGTGAGGTACTCCCATTTCAATACCTTATGGAAAATGCTCTTCCTTCGACACTTTAGTTGATATTGCTTTATTTATTTATCTCTACGTGGACGTGCTCATGAGTCATGAGCATTATTTGAGCAAATTGATCAATTGTGGACTCCTAGTATATATATATATATATATATATATATATATATATATATATATATATATATATATATATATATATATATATATATAAAGTTAGGGAAGGTTAACCCTGGCTTAGAGCGGACTATGAATACTAGAGCCTATTAAGGCACAAAATCACTGCTTTGGATGCTTAAGAGGTGTGTGTTCTACTTACTCAAGATCCCCCCATGTGAAGGGACTAAAGCTGAACAGTGGAAACACGTTGTAGGATTTTTGAAGACTTCAAAAAAGACTCGATATTTATATGTCTCGAAACAAGAAATTATGAACATATTGGTTTCGGATCAGATGGAAATTCAAGCTCAAGAAGATTTGGCACATGCGTATAGGGAACACGAGAGTGGTCCTCATGTGGCATATTCTTCATAGAGGAATCAAGACTAATGCCAAAGCACGTAAAATTTACAATGTCCCTACGTGGTACAAAGGATTTTTAAGAGGGAATGAAGACATAGGTCACCTATCCTTCTCTTTCCCTCAGAGTTCTTTGATCTTGAAGAGTGTTGGCAGTACATCCAGCAGTAGCAAGAGGCATCGATGCAGAGGAAACATTGAAGTCGGGACCGCAATGAGTTGGGGGGCTAGACACTTTATTTTTTTCAAGAAATATATGTCATGATATTCTCTTCAAACACCAAATAGTGTTTATTATCACTCTTGTAGCATATGTACCATAAAATACCCAACTTCGTAGTTAGCAACTCCATTTTGTGCAAGCCGAGGAGTCCTCGAACTTGAGGAGCCTAGGTACAACCACCATAACAATTTTTGTAACTTTTAGACTTCATTTAGACCTCCAAATGACCTCGAGAACCTATTTTTTAAGTATGCCAGACACTAGATTTTGAAACCAGTCGAAACTAGTCTAGAATCTATAAAAAGAGCTAGAGAGCTCATTTTTTAGGTTGGAAAGTTAGAGATTAGAGCTATTTTGAGCTTGTAAGAGTGTTCTTGAGTAATAGATCTAGTTAATGACCTTCCATTGTGTCTCTCTTGTCAGCATAGAACAACACCAAAGTTGGTGTCGTTTCCGGGGAATGAGTTCTAGGACGAATGCTTGATGGTAAAACTATAGCGAGAATCAACGTTGGAAGGTAAAAAAATTTCATTTTTGGTTGTTGTTTTCGCATTATTTTTTCTATTTTTCACATTCCCTAAAATCCTTCTTCACCCCCACACCATCTTCTTGCATCCCCAAAGAATTAGAAAATTCACCATATTCACCTATTCTCACCATTTTCCTCATTTACGCATGCGAGAGAGAGAGAGAGAGCTCTTGTGCAGATTGTGTGTTTGTGTTTGTGAGTTTTCTTGCAGTTAAAGCACTTCAGTACAACAGGGAAGCTCTGAAAAGTTAAGATTTTGCATTCTCTGTCAGATCTTCCATGTTTGTCAGACCATCACGATGGTCTGACAAAGTTACCTTTTGGGAATATGTTATAGGCATGACATAGGGCACACTTGCACACAAAAGAATCCACAAACGCATCTTGAAAATTGTCATTTTGATGGACCATCATGATTGGCTCAAGCCATCACGATGATATCACACCATCGTGATTGGCTCACGCCATCGCGACGGCTCAATCGAACCATCGTGATGGTCTCACACCATCGTGACGGTTCAGTTGGACCATCACGACGGTCACACCCTTCATACCATCACGATTGGCTCATGCCATCGTGATGCCTCACCGTCCAAGATATCCACAAGATCTTCAACATACAACAATCTAAATGCCACATCAATTAGCTATATTTTGAACATTTGTAGCTATGAAATGGCTTATTTCAACACCCTTCAGGATATTCCATGATCCCTTTGCAATCAATACATGTTGTATCATGTATACCCATAATGGGAGTTGAAACCATCAAAATTATCCTCAATAGCCAATATAAGCAACACATCCTTATCTTGATGCAAAATATTGATTGTTTCTATTAAACAAAATTGCTCAATGAGGCTCCACTAGAGTTGTAGCACATTTTGAGTGCTTATACAGTAAACAAAAACCTTTATATATATTTTTCATAGAAAGATAAAATTCCTACATTGTCATTATTATAGTGCATTCAAAAGTTAAAACAAGCTCAGTCGATTTTTTTGCTGCACAAAAAATATCCAAAGCGATTCCATTTGAATATACACTAGTGAGAGGAGGCTCATTAATTCTTCATAGCGAATGTGGATAGTGGATGAGATATGATGGGGACATGCCTCAGGAAGCAAAAACTTGCTCTCATACTAATTGTTAGAGTTCTGGGATCAAAAATGCAAAGAAGCATATTACTAAGTGTAGAGTATACAAAGATAAGTAGATCTTTAGGGTCATGGGCATATCTGCTAGAGGAGAAAAACCTCCTCAAGAGGAGAAAAAGTGCCCCAATAATCCTCAGTTTTCACACACACTACCAAAATACAGTGTTAATATTCAATATGTGTAGAATTCTTATGATTTACTTGCTTGTTCGTTTGACTTAATTCACCACCATATTTATTGATAGTCAAAGGCCATTGAGAGTTCCTAGAAACCAATGTGCCATGCTCCCACTTATAAAGATCCACTATCATCATGTTAGAGAGGTACTCTCTATTGGAGATATCACTTTGCTAGATACATCCACATAAGATGATGGCATGGATCTTTTTAGAAAGGTTCTACCTCATGAGAAGAACTTTGAAGCTTTTCTTAAAGGTTTGAACGTACTCTGTTACTGTTAGTGTCCATGTGAAAGGAAAATGGTTGTTTGACACCTTTTCATATGTTCTTTAATAAAAAATATAGTGGCTCGGTCAGTCACAGACTCTAAGTTTGACCACATTTGTACCACCTAAGAAATCTCTTCATGTTCTCTGTATTGTGTGTTTTGTGTGTATTTTGCACCCCCTATGCGGAGTATTGTGTGTGGCGCTGGAGTTGGAGCGATCATAGTTCAGATTGATTTGCACTTTCTTACACATGAGTGCCAATTCCTTGTTTACCAAATCACTCCTAGGAGGCAATCACGATTTGTCACTGTATATAATCCTAGGATTGATTATATACCTTTGGATAGGAAAAGTTTTATTATGAGAATCTCCACATGCGAGGTACTTCCATTTCAATACATCATAATCAAGGTGGCCAAGCTTATGAAAAATGCTCTTCCTTCGACACTTTAGTTGATATTGCTTTATTTATTTATCTCTACGTGGACGTGCTCATGAGTCATGAGCATTATTTAAGCAAAATTAATCAATTAGGGAGTCCTAGGATATATACATACACACACACATATATATATATATATATATATATATATCAAGTTAGGGAAGGCTAACCCTGGCTGTAGAGCGGACTATGAATACTAGGGCCTATTAAGGCACAAAATCACTGCTTTGGATGCTTAAGAGGTGTGTGCTCTACTTAGTCAAGATCCCCCCCATGTGAAGGGACTAAAGCTGAACAGTGGAAACACGTTGTAGGATTTTTTAAGACTTCAAGGAAGACTCGATATTTATATGTCTCTAAACAAGAAGTTATGAACAGATTGGTTTGGGATAAGATGGAAATTCAAGCTCAAGGAGATTTGGCACATGCTTATAGGGAACACGAAAGTGGTCCTCATGTGGCATATTCTTCATAGAGGAATCAAGACTAATGTCAAAGCGTGTAAAATTTAGAATGTCCCTACCTGGTGCAAAGGATTTTTAAGAGGAAATGAAGACATAGGTCACCTATCCTTCTCTTGCCCTAAGAGTTGTTTGATCTTGAAGAGTGTCTCTAAGTCCCTTTTGCTAGTTCATTGGGTCAGTTGGAAGCAAGCTCTGTTAGGAGAATCTATTAGCTACTATTGTCTCTTTGTAATGCCATTATAAGTGAAAATCATTAGAAAGTATGGAATGAAAGATGTGTGGGAAAGTTTGGTAAACCGTTCTAGTTTATAAAGAATGGAGTCCAATGATTGATTCATAGTTGCCTCGAAACCCATTGGTATGCCCAACAGGCAAAATATTTGACTAGAGGTGATCTCTTTACAACCTTGATCGCTTAGAAAATGCATTGGATCCTTCCTAAGTGACAAAAATTGTATTTTGGAAATGGTTTATTCTAGACCTGGAGGCAATCAGAAAGATATTAAGGTAGTGCCAAAAGAGGGACACACACCTAATTTCATTCTAAAGAAACACGTTGGCATTGTTTACAAAAATCATGCGAGCCATCTGATGAGGAAGATTGAGATAGTTTTGTCTCATTTGCATTTGATTGTTAACTAGATAGCTAAGCCCATCCATAACTAGATTTCTCTTGATTTTAAGAAGATCCTTCTGCAGGTGGGCTTTACCTTTGCTAACTTCAACCTCCAAGAAAATGAGCCTTCTGTAAAGCTTCTCCCTTATTTTGTTCCTAATTCTCTGGATCTGATTTTGCATTCTTTGTAAAATATATTCGGTTTGTTTGATAGCACTGACCTCGCTCTAGGTTGGAGAAAAGTGATTGAGGAAGACCGAGTGCCAATTCAATAAAACTTTGTATCACATGGAGGGGAGCAAGAACACCAAAGAATCAAGATAGAACCAAGGATCCTCCCTACACTTAGCGAATGTCTAAAATTAACATTCACGAAGTGATCAAACATGAAAATATACATGCATTGGGAGAGAGTGGGAGGCCCCATGTGATCGGTCATGTTTTGAGAACTACAGCTTCCACCAAGTCTAGCATTCTGAGGCTCTACTCCTGACTAGAGTTTTGACCAAGAGAAGCCATGAAATTCCATGGTATCAATCAGATCATGGTGAAGCTTGAGTTCATCCCATGTTTCCTTTCGATGATCATCAATCACCTGACCTTTCTACTTCCACCTATCCAAAATCACGTCCACCACTTTAAAGTCACTAGACATGATAATATCTAGAGGCAATGACTCAGGGGAATTCCGCATATCAATTCTCTCTTTGTTAAAGTTTGAAGCATAGATTTCGGCAATTGAAAAGGGATTCAATCCATAAAATGTAGTTGCAACCCATCTGTGAAGAATTTTGGTAGACGAGCCTAAATAAGAAGAGTCCCAAAGGATCCCAGATTCCACCACTACTCCTAAGCTACTACAAGGATGTTTTGTTGAGATCCATTAGTGTTGAGAGGAGATTTAACCTTTGTTAGATGTCACCACTAATGGGAGAATGTACACTTTTCGTATGGAGCTTGAAGCATCAATGGCCCCAGAGGTATGTTCATAGATACCTTGGTTCACACAAAATAATGATTCTTTGAGTTCCTATGCAATCAAACAAAGAACCTTTGGATGCTCAAACTAGACAGAGCTAATATTGAGGAGGCAATAACTATGCCAAAATGGCTGGTGTAGACTTTGCATGATAGCAAATTAGATGCATCTCTGTCATGCCCTACTCATTTAGGCTTTCATAGTGCCCTTTTTGCATCACATTGCTATGCTATGGCTACCTCTAATCTTTGTGATGAGACTGAGCCTGTTTCATTTGATGTAGCACGAAATTCTGAACATTGGATGACTGCAATGCAATCTGAATATGATGCTATCATGAAAAATGATACCTGGTCTTTATGTGACTTGCCTCCTGGTAAGAAGGCCATTGGCACTTAGTGGGTATACAAGTTGAAGTGTAAACGTGATGGAACAATTGACAGGTATAAGGCTAGGCTTGTTGCAAAGGTTTATGTGCAGGAAAGAGGCATTGATTTTGATGAGAACTTTGCACCTACATGCCGAATGACTACTATTCATAGCATTTGTGCACTTGTACCTCATCATGGTTGGAATGTACATTAGTTGCACATTAAAACAGTATTTTTGAATGATGACTTGCATGAAGAAGTGTATGTTTTTCGGCCCTCTTGCTTTGTGTAGAAAGGGCATGAAAACCAGGTGTGTAGGTTAAAGAAGCCATTATATGGTTTAAAGCAAGCACCACGTGCTTGGTATGAAAAGATACATGCTTATCTGATTGCACATGGTTTTGAAAACAGTCCAACTAAAAGCACCTTATATGTTAAGTGTGCAAATGATGTGCTTCTACTCATTGTGGTGTATGTTGATGACATGGAGCTCAGTGGTCCTCGTGAGAAGAATATTGCTTATTTTAAGGCTGATTTACATGCCTCATTTACGATGTCTGAATTGGGGCATTTGCATCATTATTTGGGCATTCAGTTTATGCAGGTTGATAGCGGAATAGCTTTCTGTCAAAAAAAATATATTGATGCATTATTACAACATTTTAGCCTTAAAGACTATAAACCTATTGTCACTCCTATGGAGATAGGTTTACGATTGAGTCTTCATGATGTTGGAGATGCATTTGATGTTGTTCTCTCTTAGCAGGCAGTTGGATGCTTGATTTACTTATGCATTAGTCGATCATATATTCAGTTTGTTGTCTCGTAGATGAGCAGGTTTATGCATTGCCTGGAGTCAAGCATTGGCAGGCAGTTAAGTGCATCTTTCTCTACTTGAGTGGTACATGGCTACTTGGATTGTTTTATCCCAAGGGGGTATCACTACTACCATATTTTCATGTTTTTCCTGACTCTGATTAGGTTGGTTGCTATGACACACATGTGTCCACTAGTGGTTTTTGCTTCATGCTTGGTAGCTCATGCATATCTTGGCTCAACAAGAAGCAGCCTATTGTTCCCACTTCTAGTTGTGAGCCTGAGTATAGGGCAACTTTCATAGCAACTATTGAGTGTGTGTGGCTCATATGCCTTATGGCTGATTTGGGTGCTAGTCAGTCTTCTGCCACCACCATCTTCACGGACAGTCAGAGTGCATTGGTTGTTACGAGGAACTCTGTGTTCCATGCTCGCACTAAGCACATTGAGGTGCATTATCATTATGTTAGGGAGAGGTTCTCTGCTGGAGAGATCAGGTTGGCATATGTGCCCATGCAGGAGAACATTGCAGACCTTTTCATGAAGGTTCTGCCTAGGGAGAAGTTTGAAGCTTTCACAAAGCTTTGGGCTTACGTCCTTTTGTGGATTGATTCCACATAGCTTGGCACTTGCTTATACATGAGTGCCAGCTCCTTGTTCATGACATCACTCCTTGTTCACGACATCACTCCCAAGGGGGATTTGTTGATATATTTAGGTAGTGATGTGTGTGATCACACTAGGACTGTCGAGGCACTTTTTTCCCTCTTTAGGAGGTCTGTTCCCCGGCTTGTATATATGTCTATAGCCCTAACAGGTTACTTATCTTTGTACATTCTAGTGGTAATACATTCAATATTGTGTGTTGTGCTCCAAGCTTCTTCTTCTTCCTTGTGCTGTTCACATACTTCCACAGATGTCTAATTCCAACATTTCCTTCTCTTTGTAGTGTAGATTCATGTTGGGGCTCATAGATGATTTTCTCCTAATTTTCCGAAATCCATGAATCTTGATGATAGCTTGTGTCATTCTCATTGAGATTCACCTGACATCTTAAGTGACGGGACAAGGAATTCTAAAGGTAAAATGGTCTTCTAAAAAAACACCATATGAAGGGGATTGTCATTAAGCACAATCTTATAGACCATGTGATAGGTTGTTTCCTAGTCTGAACGTTTGTTCTTCATCAATACATTGCACAAAATCTTATTTATATTTTCTACTTTTCATTTGCATGTGGGTGATGTGGGGCTAGTCTCTTTTTTGTAAACATAATATCTTGAAATCAATATTCAATGTCTTGATTTTAAATTAAGTTCCATGATCACTAGATAGGTCAATGGAGAATCCATAGCTTGTGAATAAATTCTAATATAAGAACTTTTTTGTGGTCTTTCTATAGCAAAATAGATGCCAACTCTTCAGAAGTCAAGGAATTTAGGTTTCAGAATAAGGTAAAGAATCAAGAATAGTCTACACAATTTAAGCCTCTAGTGAAATTCCATCGAGAATAATCAATTTTTCTTTCCAATATTTTATCTTTTTTAGGAAACTCCATAGAATCACTTCCAATTGTATGATCATTGTTTTTTGAGGTAAGAAAAATGGGCCTTATTTCTTTGTTGATATAGTGTGTAAAGACTATCCCCAAGAATCCTTTGTTGTCTTGTATGATAAAATAGAGGGATAATGGCACATTTGAAAAATAAAGCAATCAATTCATGTGCATATGTATCTTTGCCATCCTATTGAAGTTGTTCTATAGTGGTTAGGGTGCTAGAGAAATAACTCACATCATTAAGATTGGATCTGCAAGACTTAAGTTAAGATATCCACAAGAACTTCAACATACAACAACCTAATTGCCACCTCCATTAGCTATATTTGAACATTTATAGCTATGAAATGGCTTATTTCAACACCTTACACAATATTCCATAAGCCCTTTGTAATCAGTACATTTTGAATCATGTATACCCATAATGGGAGTTGAAACAATCAAACTTATCCTCAATAGCCAATATAAGCAACACAACATTATTTTTAGCCCTGAATGGTGACCTTATCTTGATGCAAAAAATTGCTTGTTTCTCGAAACAATTATCTTGTAGCACACTTTGAGGTGGTTGTACTAGCAAACAAAAACCTTTAAGTATATTTGTCATAGAAAGATAAAATTTCCTACATGCTCATTATTATAATGCATTCAAAAGTTAAAACAAGCTCGGTCAATTTTTTTGTTGCACGAAAAAGAGGAGGTTCATTAATTTTCATAACCAATGTGGATAGTGGATGAGATGTCATGGGGACATGGCTCAGGAAACAACAACTTGCTCTCATACTAATTGTTACAGTTCTGGGATAAAAAATGCAAAGAAACACAATGCAAAAGAAGAAGAAGAAGAAGAAGTATACAAAGATAAGTAGATCTTTAGGATCATGGGCATATATGATAGAGGAGAAAAACTTCCTCAAGAGGAGAAAAAGTGCCCCAATAATCCTAATCATTACCAAACTATAGTATTAATATTCAATGTATGGTGGAGACTTCTTATGAATTACTTGCTTGTTCGTTTGACTTATTTCACCATCATATTTATTGGCATGCTCCAGGAAACCAATGTGTCATGTCCCCATTAAGCACATTAAGATGCACTATCATCATGAGAGTTACTCTCTATTGAATATATCACTTTGCTAGATGCATCCTCAGGAGATGGTTGGCACTTTCTTATACATGAGTGCCAATTCCGATTTGTTAATGTATTTCGGTAGTTTTTTTTTCTTTTCCCTCCTCTGATATTTGTGTCTGCCTTTATGAAAAACAACTTCATTTTTTCCTCTCTATATCTTTTGAAATGTATATCTACTCTGTTCTCTTTTGTTCTTTGTTTTTTTCTTCCACATGCACCTCTTTTCTCTTTCGTTTTCAGTTTTTGTAACCACCTGCATATGCAAATGGAAAACAAATGACAAAAACAAATGGAAAACAAATGACAAAAACAAGACGTCAACGTCCATGTCTTATCCCATTTGCATTTTGTTCTATACGTCTATACATTCTTTTCACACATGTATGCACAGTAGGAAAAGTTTTGATTACATACCTTTGGCATAGGAAAAGTTTTATTATGAGAATCTCCACCTGTGAGGTACTCCCATTTCAATACATCATAGTCAAGCTGGCCAAGCTTATGAAAAATGCTCTTCCTTCGACACTTTAGTTGATATTGCTTTATTTATTTATCTCTACGTGGATTCAAAAGTTAAAACAAGCTAAAACAAGTTATAACAAGTCATTATTATAGTCCATTCAAAAGTTAAAACAAGCTTACTCGATTTTTTTTCCCGCAGCCGATAGCTTCCCCCGTAGAGCTTGTTTCCAACTGATGTGTTTTTGAAGTCTAGTTTTCTTTCTGAAAATCTGCCAGAGGTTGTTGGAGTTGGGATAAGTAAAGAAGATGTGAGCAACATCTTCAATGGAATGGTAGCAGCGCTTGCACTAGGGAGGAACCGCACAAATTTAGCTAGCTTTTAGGTTGGTCCAGGTTCCCCGATGAAGAATTTGCCATAAGAGGACAAACTTTTTGATTTCTATGAGAGGGTTCCAGATAGCCATGAACTTCATATCACACCACAGCCCCATCCACGATAGGCACCACTTCTTGTTCAGGTTAACCTGATACTCAGTGTTTTCTTTGATGTTCAAGATTTTTGTTAGGCGATTACCATTGTGCCATCTGAGACCAAGCAGGCACGACGAGTCGTGCCCCATGAGAAGATGGACTTTAGAGCGGTCCTAGGCAAGATGTCTGATTTGTAAAGTATTCCATTCTTCATAGGTAATGTTGATGCTAGGGTCAATATCCTCGAAGTTGATCCACTGGTTGGTGTCTTGTTTCTAGATATGTTTCCATTTTTTGAAGCCTTTGTTCCAAAACCTCTTGGTGTTTCGAATGTTCCAAGATTCCACGTTCTGGATGCCATGGATGGGAAACCAGATAGAGTCATTCTGTCAGATGTCAATCGCCCACTTCTAATCTTCCCTGATTCTTATGAATCTTTTGACTTTATTCCAACTCTTCCATAGGGAGCACACAAGATTCAAGCCTTTCAGGAAAACTGGGATCAATGAAAACAAAAGGGTCAAAATGTCAAGATTCTTCCAATTAGGGAATCCCACAAAAGTCAACACATTCATGTTTTTGAAGATCAGCTTAGCCCATGAGGCCTCTATGTTGCACCACGCCTTAATCATCCATTTTGCTGCAAGTTTGTTAGCCATGCACCCAATGTCCAGAATGCCAAGGCTCCCACTATCCCTTTGGTTAGTGCAGATGGACCACTTGATTTAAGGCACCTCGCTCCTGTTGTGGTCCCTCATCCAAACGAAGTTTTTGCAAATACTTTCTAGTTTGGTCAGCTCAAGACAAGAATTGTTTCTACAACCCAGTCAATGAGAGAACCTAGAGAGAACCTATATGAATGGTCATTAGGGAAGAAAGTTTTGTCTTCTTTACTTCATTTGCTTAATATGTTCTATTGTCTCAGCTTGAGCTTCCACTCGAGTGCATCATTCTTCTTATTTTTATTTGTTATATTTGTGCAATCATGAGATCTTCTCTTCCATGAGTGGTTTTTACTAGAACTTGACATGACCTCCACTTTATGTACTTAGAAGTACTTCTCGTTAAGTGTGGTGAAACCTCCAGCAATGAAGACAACATGGATAGTGAAAGCTCCATCATTGGATCGATGATTCTGGAAGCGGTTTCCTGTTCATTCCAACAGGAGGCTTCTTGCAAGGGAAAACAACCTATTGAGATAGCCTGGAAAAGCCCCCACAAGAACAAATTGATAAGTCGGGATCCCCTCCATGCAAAAACGAAAGACGAATCCAAAAAGAGAAAGGATAAGGCCCCCTCCTGCAAAGAGGGTAGCGTACAAGTATAATCATCATCTCGTTAAATGTAAGGGGGCTGATGGACCCCTCAAGAGAGATCATCATTGGTCAATGGCTTCGTGACATTAGCCTAAACCCTGAATTTATCTGTATTCAAGAAACTAAAATTGATGAAGCATACTGCCATAAACGTCTTAGACATGTCTCCCTGACCCATGTTTGGATCTCGACATCACACCTCAAGGGGTCCGGCGGGACGGCAATTGGCATAAATCAATTCTAGTTTGAAAAGCTTAAGTACTACACTGAAGACGAGAGCCATAGATGGATTGTCTCTATGTATGCCCCTAACAGGGAACTGGAGAGACTGAACACCTAGGCCTCCTTGGACTCGCTCCCTCAGAACGTGCTAATTTGACGGTATGGTTGAGGACCCTGTAGACAGATGGAATGGCAAGGGCCAAATCATTGACGGTCGAGAGAAAGAAACTTGGGACAAAACCAAACTGCACTTGGATCTGGTTCAATTCAAAGACTCGAATGGCTTCTCTTGGTCAAATCTCCAAGCAACTGAGGACCTGAGGAAAGCTAGACTCGATAGAAGCTACATTGCTCAAAGTATTATCAATCACTGGGGCCATCCTTCCCTCTCGCAACGCACCAACCTCGCCATCTTTGATCACTACCCAATCATTATCTCTTTCCAACCTCTCTCCAAAACTCGCAACACTCCTTGGTTTCATGCATGCCCGACTTCCTTCTCTCTCCTCTCTGCCTGTCAAGAAATTTTCAAAGTGTGGAAGGAGGCTTTTGCTTCCTACTCGTCCCCAGCCAAGAGTTGGAGATGTGCAGTCATTAAGCCATGGAAAATCATGATTAGAACTAGGAAGATGCTCTAAAGTGTTCTACGTGGGCGCACAGAAGCCCTATATCATAGACTCTGGAGGCTCAAAGCAGAAGTGAAAAAAGTAAAAGCTCAATCCTAGAAGGGTCTACGAAGAATCAGAGCACTACTAAGATACAAGGAAAAAATTAAAAGGAAAAATTTGCAAATATTCTTTAAGGAGTGGTGATCTGGCAGAGCTAACAAGCCCACCAAAGAGATGTGCAGCATCCTTAAAAGGAAACAAAACAGGGAATCGATCCCCCTATTGCTAGACTCAAATGGTGTTGCTTGTAAAACAGATGAAAAAAATATCAGAATCATTGAGGAACATTTTACGAGACTCTTGGGGATTTCAACTCCTCTCTCTCCTCATAGGGGAGACTGCATGGGTGCCATCTCTGGGGTATCCTCCCAAAGGACCCCACACAATCTTCGTTCCTTGCTTGACGCCCCCATCTTGGAAGAAGAAATCACTGAAGTCATTGATGCCCTTCCTAGTGGGAAAATCTCGGGGCCGAATGGGCTCACTAATGAGTTCTTTAAGTCCTTCAAGATGGTTTTGGCCACCCCTCTTTGCTTGTTCTGGCAAGAGGTGCTCAAGTTCAGCGTGCTTTCGACTTGTCTCAAAAATGACATCATCAAATTAATCCACAAAAAAGGGGAAAAGAACAGAATCGAGAACTGGTGTTCGATTACAATGCTCCAAACAGGTTACAAGATCATTGCCAAAGTCATAGCCAACAGAATTTCCAGCCATCTGAGAGCTTGGCTAAGCGAGGACCAAAAAGGTTTCATCAAAGGTAGGTCTATTTTGGAAGCCAAAATAGATATTTGGGAAGGTCTCAAATTTGTGGATGAGTCAAGACAAGATGTGGTTTTCCTCAAAATCGACTTTAACAAAGATTACGACAGACTGGAATGGGACTTTATTTTGCAATCACTTAAAGATCTCCGCTGCAGCCAAAAATTCACAAAGTTGATTTGGACTCTTTTGGAAAACACATCAATTCAAATTAACATTAATGGCCAACTCTCGAAGGTGATCAAATTAAAACATTTGATTAGATAGGGGTGCCCATTGGCTCCCCTTCTCTTTTCCATTGCCACGAAAGGGCTTAGCCGGCTAGTGAAACAACATGTGGAATTTGGTAATATCAAAGGCCTCTCGTTGCCCCATAACCAAGGCTATATCACCATGAGACTTTTTGCCGATGATATGAACGTATTTGTCTACAATGATAATTCCAGTCTGGAGACGTTTTGGAGGTGCCTAGACACTTTTTGCGAAGCCTCTAGATCCAAAATCAACCACTCAAAGACCACTTTTAGAGCTATTGTCGGGATCCAACCTAACCTTCCTCTTTGAATGAGGCGGCCAAAACGTTCTGCCATGTCAAGTCTTTCAGCTTCTTGGGATTCCCTTGGGCTTTGGTATCTCGATGGAGTAGCGGTGTAACTAGGTCTTGGCTAGACTTGAAAGCAAGCTAAAGTATTGGAGAGGTATGCAAATCAATCGGGGAGCGGGGGGGGGGGGGGGTCACACAATGCTTATTAACACGTTCCTCATTTCGTCGACCATTTACTTCCTCTCTTGTTGGAGACCGAAAGAGCAAGAGCTATCCAAACTGGAAAGTATTTGCAGAAATTTCCTTTGGACAGCCGACCACAATATGAGGGTGGTTCCTAAAATCAAATGTCCATCTGCACTAGCCAAAGGGATAGTGGGGGTTTGGGTATTCTGGACATGGGTTGCATGGCTACCAAACTGGTAGCAAAATGGATGATTAAGGCATGGTGCAACATCGAGACTTTGTGGGCCAAACTGATCTTCAAAAACAAGAACGCATTGATGCTGGTGGGATTCCCGAATTGGAAGAATCTCAATATTCTCACCCTTTTGTTTTCCCCGCTCTAGATTTTCCCAAAAGACTCAAACCTTGTGTGCTCCCTATGGAAGAGTTGGAATAAATTCAAAAGCTTTATAAGAGTCAGTAATGATTGGAAGTAGGCAGCTAGTATAAAAAAAAATGACTCTATTTGGTTTTCGATCCATGGCATCAAGAATGTGGAATCTTGGAACATTCAGAGCACCAAGAGGCTGTGGAACAAGGGCTTCAAAGAATGGAAACATCTGTGAAACTAGAACACCAACCAATGGGTCAACTTCGAGGACATTGACCCTAGAGTGAGCATCACCTATGAAGAATGGAATATTTTATAAAGTAGATGTCTTGCTTTGGGACCATTCTAAAGTTCGTCTTCTCATCGGACACGAGTTCCTTGGGTCTGAGATGGCATAATGGCAATAGCCTAATGGATATCCCGAATATCAAAGGAAACATGGTTTATCAGGTCAACCTCAACAAGAAGTGGTGCCTGTCATGGACGCAACTGTGGTGGGAGATGAAGTTCATGGCTTTATGGCACCCTCTCATTGAAAACAAAAAGTGTGTCCTCTTATGGCAAATTCTTCATCGAGGAATCTGATCCAACCTAAAGGCTAACAAAATTTGTGGGGCATCTCCCTGGTGCAAGTGCTATAATTAGTCCATTGAAGATGTTGGTCACATCTTCTATAATTGTCCCAACTCTAATAGGCTTTGGCAGATTGTCGAAAAGATACATAATCTGAAAAGTGAGCATTCATCACCACTCCTATGTACATGGGCAGTCACATCCACTCAACAAACGATTGGCAGTAATCACACAGAACATCATTTGCAAGAAGTACTCCAACCTTTGTGGCTTTCAAGCCTAGGAAAAATCCTCCCAAGGGCATTCGCCAATTCAGACCATATTTGTAGGGGCCACGTAAAAATGCATCAATGCATTTCAAGTTTCCTTCTGAGATCGAAGAGCTCGACGAAGTATTTCAAGCTCCAAGCCACCTGTTGATCTTCTGAATATGAAAATAAATCATCAAGAAACACATTAAGGGAGTCGGCCTATCCTTTCATTCAGTATTTGTTGCTTTAATAAATGCAAGTAAATGGAGGAAAGTGCATTGGGGTCCAGATACAGTAAATCTCCAAACCTGCAAGCAACATATAAACATAAAAAATGCAACAACTGTTTGGACATGATCCTATTAAAGTGGACAATCACATAGAATGCTACCCATCTCTGGGTACTTGGACCTGTCATTCCCACATCCCATCATAAGTGTGAGGTGTCTCAAGTGTTCAAATGTGTCATCAAAATTTCTCTCAATAGTTGGAACCTAAAAAAAAGAAAAGGAAAATCCATGAAATATAGCAAGCTAACACTGTGAAGCATTCTCCCCGTAGTGCAATCAAAGATTCAACAGTGGTTCACTCCATAACAATGAACTTTCATAAATCGTTCAAGAGTAGGGTTAGAGAGAATTCTTTTCGAGAAGACCAGCTAATCTCTAGTTCTAATGTCCCAATGGACACTAATCCAAAAGAAGTTATTATGATGGTCCTAATTAAGTTTGGTCTTCCAATGTTTGTGTGCAGTTCCACTCGATGGCCCTTAAAGCCCCTAGATATCCCGAAGAAAAAGACTTCAAGCCTTTCAACATTTCAGATTCCCCAAAGGGTTTAAGCAAATAGAAACAACAATTGGCCACAAATCTTGGCCCACAGCACCACTTTTTACGTTAAGTAAGCCTTCCCTCCGCCTTGGTCTGATCTCCCCCTAAAGCACATTAAGGCCGAACTTTTAATACTCCAAGTAACTTCATCAATACAATTATTGGACTAGGAAGCATGCACCTGATTCCCCAAAATTTGTCAAGCTCTGCGGAGTTTCACACAACATGGACAAAAGGGAAGCATATAATTGAAAAACAAGATTTTATGTTAGTAGAGTCACTTCCATGTAGCTTTTAACATAGTCAAGCTGTCTAACCACCTCCTGCCTTGGTATGCATCCCCCTAGGCCTTGATATGCCTTGGTATGCTGCAGAACCCTACCCACCATGGCAATCTCGAGCAAAGAAACATTGAAACACTTGAAATTTTCACAACCCCCATGCCGGCATAAACCTTACACACATGCACATGTATAATTTTTTGAGACCAGGAAAACCGAGCTTTCCATAACATGTGAATCTAAACATTATAGATACAGGTAAAGGAATATGTTTTAACTAGAAAGCAAGTGCAAAGAGGGTGACTCTTTTCTCCTAGCAATAACTTAAGGTAATAGCTTAAATGGGAAATAGAGCAAGTAGCATTTCCATCCCGACATGATGAATCAAAAGCATGGCAATAAAACAATATAACTTATATAGTGGCGTCAAATGTGGAAGGAAGTCAAAGAATATATTGCAAACTTCCATACTGATACATGATGTGAGATAAACAATGTCATATACATAAATATCAAAAGAGCGTTACATGTTTCCACATGCTTCGGGGGAAGGGAAAAAAGAATCTATTAGTGCAGACTTGCTTCATGAAGTTAACAAAACACAGCATTTACTAAATCAATCGTTCAAGACCAAGAGCCACTATCCTCTTTACATCACTATCCATGGCAAAAAATTGTTCTTCTAGGTCCTTCATCCAAGGGAAGCATACAAGCAGGCCCAAATTGTATGCAGATATCCCACCTAGAGAGTCATCTAAAAAAAGAAGGACACAATAGGCTTTAGATACTCTAAATTCCACCCAAAGGAGTAAAAATTGGGTCATGCAACCATGTCGGAGCTTAAGGTTTGCAGTCTGATTGCACGAACAGAAACAACTATAGAACACAGCCTAGTCGAGCAGGCACATGTATGGTTGGGATGGGTGAGAAAAAGAACAAGCCAAAAAATACACTCGAGAGTTAATCCTTCACCAATGTACTTCCAAAACTGTGACCTATTACATCTTTTGAGGATCAATGTCAACCAAAACAGATAGATAATCACATGAAAAACGATACAGGCAAAGCGTTGGCAAATTGAAAGACCAACTCTACAACGTCTGATGTTGCAATCCATAGTTAGTCGTGAGCAGGAGGGAGACAACAGAAAAGGTGGAGGCAAAAACATGATGAAGACATCAAATGCCTTCTCAATGAGGCGTGAGCATGACTTTGTTGTCGCTAGCACCACCACCTCCTCTCAGAGAATATACTTGCATACATTTCATGACTATTCTGTCATTGCGAACGACGTCAATTGCTCATACTTCTAGCAAGCCAAGCAAGTCTAATAAGATAATGTTGATCAAATGCTTAAAGTTCTATCATGCACAGGTAAAAACTATAGAAAATAGTTGTTGAGTAATTCCTTAAGGTCTATATGGGACATGGCTCACAATCATGTGTTGCATCATGGTACTCAACCAAACTGTCTGCATGATCAGGAAGATACGTGGGTAGCAAAAAGGAGGTAGTCCATTACATCGATGCTAATCCCAAACTTGCTTTTCGATACATATGAGATGCAACAATGCTACTGATGTGAGTAAGAGGATTTCATATAGGAGCATAAATGAAATGGAAAGCACTTTTTCGATGTAGAAGCTATGGAGTAATGCTTTGCTTAGGTCCACAGCTATTGGGGCTTTTTCACAAGCCCTTTTGAGATGAGGGGTGATAAACCAAGCACTAACCCACACGATGGGGAAGCTCGAGAACGGTTCTACCCATTAAGTTTTGTCAATCAACTTAAGAAAATAGGCCTTACTCCGTAGTGTCAAAAGTAAAAACACATGATTAATCAAACACAAGCCAAGAACACATGATAGAAACGTCAATGTGTGCTACAAGACACAACTCTAGCTTTCAGGATATCATGCAAAGCGAGTTTTGATAGGATCCATCTCTTGCAGAATAAAACCAGTGCGAATAAGACACAAAGTAATCCCAATAGCACCACCATCTGTCACAGATATTAGGCCAATCGACATGTGGTAGGTCAGATAGAGTTATAACAGAATAATCGGTTTTATGTGTCAAGCTGGCATTGACATATGGATTCCGCATGCTAAAGAACTTCCCTGATTCAAAGCATTGATGCATGTAACAAAGATTGACTAAAAGTGACACAATAGCAATTGCCAAGCCATACACACATAATGTGTAGAATTTTCTCCCACCCCATGCAATAGCACGAACCTCTGAGCCTAATAGATTCAGTGCCCCAATCATTCTCGCCCAATGAGTCTTTGCCCTTGATGTAGCACCGACGAAGAATAGATAGAGCACAAGCACTGATGCTCATCCATCAAATAGAGATGAAAGAAACCAAGAATGAAAGGTTTCCCAGTCTTGAGTCTGAGGAACCAGCAGAGGAGCACAAGCCCGAACCTAGTAGTTCTGCAAAGAAACTATTCACAAATGATTTTATGAAGAGTCCATCATACCATGCAGGAGAGCAGTGAGTGGACATAGAGGCAAATGACAGCAGTCATCGGATTGCTCTGAGTTTCCCATTGCAAGAACTCCAACACGCACCACTGTGTCTTCAAGGAGTAGGTGGCAACGACCTTGGTGGCTAGCAGAGATAGGTGTGGGGAGGAGCCAAACCCCAGCTTCCTCCAGCACCCAAAGCACAGGTGGAGACACAAGATCCCAACCCTGCAAGGGTGGGGCGTAGAAAATTGCCTCGACCCAAAAGTAAAGCAGAGCCAACTCACCATAATAAGTTGAGAGATGCTCAATCTCAAGCTAGAGAAGCCTGAGAGGGAGCAGACGCACGGCCCCAACAGCACCAATAATGGGAAGCACAAAGACTCAACTTTCAGAGAAATGAGCCAAAAAGGATCAGCACAAAGCAAGGTTCAACCCATTCTTCCACTTGTGGAATTGACCCAACGATGACTTAACGCAATAGTAATAGACAAGAATAAGAGGAAGCTCAACTTGAGCTCCCACGAATGCAAACCGGAGAGGGTAGCAAAAAATTGCTCCACTTGATACCCTCCAGAGCATTAGAGGGGAGCCCAATCGCTCAAAACTACCATGGAAGCACAGGCCGCTAGAAATAAGAGTTGAAGGTGCATGTGAGATCATGGAAGAAGTGCACCTTGGCATGAATCTCTTGTACAGAGCATGCTTTCCACCATGGAGGAAGCATAGCTCGCCCCACCCATAGAGTGGCAATGGAGCATCAACTAGGCAATCATAAGGGGAAGCTTAGAGGAAGCTTGAGCCCAAAAGGAAATAGCAAAGGAAGGGGAGGGAGCCCAGAGCTCAATATGAGCTGCTCAACGGTGGTACCATAACCGAGCGAACCAACGACCACCACTACCCACATGTGTGAATTAAATGCATCAAGTGGGCTGCTAAACTCAAAAAAGGTGCACATGGGATTCACTTTGAAGATAGGGTATAGAGCATGTTCCATCCTTGAAGGATCCAACAAGCATCGAAAATAAAGGATGAGTAGTGGAAGTTGAATTAACCCCCCATGGCCACCTCTAATGAATGACAAAGACATGCTTGGAAATTAATGAAAGAAAAACAACGCTTATGTCCATCCATTTTAAAAATGCGTGTGATAAAAACTCACAAATTTTTTGTGTAAAATGTCTTTGGGATAGCACTAGAATGTTTCCATCCATAAACTGTTTTCGTTTCTTTTCTTAAAATCAAAAAGAGGGAGGGACAACATAGAAGACTACCCATCCCTCTACCCTAGGCCATCACTGAAAAAAGAGATGACAGAGATGGACAGTGATGCCCATTTGTGTGGGAGAAAGTGTATATGTGTGAGAAGTAGAGACAGAGAGAAGGGGGTAAGGGGATGTTTTTTTATGCAACAACCAAAATTGGACTAAACTACACTACTAAAAACAATAAATAGGGAGCTAATGGCCCAATGGAAGGGTGAAAGTGCCATGCAAGAACTCAAATCCTACACAATTGAGCAAAACAATTGCAACAAAATACTTTACCACACGTTCTTGAGCTCTCCAAGTGATTAAAGGCCGACCATCCCCAACAACGGCGCCAAATTATGTTGAAGTTGTAGCAAGAGAAGATCAAAACCCTCACTACCTTGCATGGAAGCAAGAAGGAAGGCTCAAGAGTGACTCTCCTCTCATCCACCCCTACCTCTAGCATGTTCAAGCCATTGGCATCAGCCCCATGCTATGCCACATGCTTGAAAACAAGGAGAATAGGGAGTCAAGGATCCTAGGCCATGAGTAAAATACAAGCAATGCAACTACTCTACTCACATAAAGGAGAGACATGCACAGGTGCACACACACCTCACTCTCACACACTCACAAAGACACAATACATAAATGTAAATAGTCTTGGAGTAAAAGAGAGCTTATTTCCATTCATAAGAGATATTACATGAGAGCACGTCGACCAAAAGCTCTCCTCTTTACAAAAATGAGCTTCTATATATAGGCTAAGCTCTATTCCCCATGTGCTCTTTTGAAAAGTAAAAAAGTGAGCATGTGTGTAACTACCAAATCTTGGGCAAATACTCCTTTTCTAACAAACAAATCCCAAGAAATAGAGGCATGGGATTTTCACATGTGTTCTCTCATATGTGTGCAAGAGAGGTGGCTATTTACAAGGCTTCTCTACCTTAGTATAAGAGAAATATCAAAAAGTGTCCTAAGAGGGTGTTTTTATGTGAAATTCCAAGTACATACAAAAAGAGTTATTCTTATGGTCTAGGGAGGGTTCCCATGCACAATTGAGGATGTGTGCATACCCTACAACCCAACAAGGGGAGCAAGAACACCAAAGAATCAACATGGAACCAAGGATCCTTCCTACACTTAGGGAATGTCTAAAAGGAAGTAACAATCTAGAAGTGATCAAACATGAAAATATACATGCATTGGGAGAGAGTGGGAGGCCCCATGTGATCGATCATGTTTTGAGAACTATAGCTTCCACCAAGTCTAGCATTTTAAGGCTCTACTCCTGACTCGAGTTTTGACCAAGAGAAGCCATGAAATTCCATGGTATCAATCAGATCATGGTGAAGCTTGAGGTGATCCCATGTTTCCTTTCGATGATCATCAATCACCTGACCTTTCTACTTCCACCTATCCAAAATCACATCCATCACTTTAAAGTCACTAGACATGATAATATCTGAACTCAAGGGAATTCCACATATCAATTCTCTCTTGGTTAAAGTTTCACGCATAGATTTAGGCAATTGAAAAGGGATTCAATCCATAAAATGTAGTTGCAACTCGTCTATGAATAATTTTGGTAGACGAGCCTAAATAAGAAGAGTCCCAAAGGATCCCAAATTCCACCAATACTCCTAAGCTACTACAAGGCCGTTTCGTTGAGATCCATTAGTGTTGAGAGGGATTTATCCTTTGTTGGATGTTATCACTAATGGGAGAATGTAACACTTTTCGTATGGATCTTGAAGCATCAATGGCCCCATACATATGTTCATAGATACCTTTGTTCACACAAAACAATGATTCTTTGAGTTCTTATGCAATCAAGCAAAGAACCTTTGGATGCTCAGACTAGACTATTAAACCCTCCTAATGCAAGTTATCTCACTCAAAATACTTGCTTCTACTATGAGAATCAATGACTGCAGGACAAACTACTTATTTTCTTCACTAGACAAGCTCATAGGATCATTGTTCTCTCTAGAATTCATTTATATAAGAATATGCATATATTGAACTTGACCTTTGAGCCAATTTTAGAGGAATATAATAGCGTTTAGAAAAACAAAGACTACAAGAAATGGATATCATATGAATAGGAAAATTTGCTCAAGATATAGAGCTAACTAGCTCCTACACAAAGAAATCAGAGTGTGAGATATGGCTACATAAAATATGAAGATAATCTTTAAGAAACTAAGGAGCTTGCTTATCAATGGGTCTACTAGCTTATTCAAATCCTCAAAGTGATAAAACACATGGGATATTGTCAATTCAAAGTAAAAAAGTGTTTTTATATAGCTTTAAAAAGATTTCCTAAATGATAGGAAGCTCTTGTCCTTGAATATAGGCTTTATCACATACTTATGATTGATTTGAGAGATATGAGGGGGATTCAAATTCAAATTTGAACATGAATACTTTTGCTTGGCTCGTTCCTTGAGAATGCTCCAAGTGTCATCAATTTAGAAGCTTCATATGCTTAGATTGGAGCTTGATTTTCAACACTTGCCCTCAAGTTTAAACCTTCAAGTCTTCATCCTAAATCCATCATTCCAATGCCCATTTTGAACTTTGATAGCATGTTGAGTCCAATTCTTTGGTGAACATGTTAGAACACAGATCCTTGGCAATAATACAAGGGTTTTTAGAGGTTGCAAATACATGTTGGAGTTTGAGGTATGTGGAAGCACACGAACAGCACAAGAAAGAAGAAGAAGCTTGGAGCACAACACACAATACTGAATGTATTACCACTAGAATTTACAAAGATAAGTGACATGTTAGGGCAATAGGTGTATATACAAGTTGGGGGAAAAAACCTCCTAAAGAGGGAAAAAAGTGCCCCGGTAGTCCTAGTGTGTTCACACACATCACTACCTAAATATATCAATAGATCCCACTAGGAGTGATGGAGTGAATATTAAGGAGTTGGCACTCATGTATAAGGAAGGGCCAAACTATGTGGAATCAATCCACAAAAGGAAGCAATCCCAAAGCTTTGTGGAAATCTTCAAACTTCTCCCTAGGAAGAGCCTTCGTGAAAAGGTCTGCAATGTTCTTTTGTGTGGGCACATGTGCCAAGCTGAGCTCTCCAGCAGGGAACCTCTCCCTAACATAATGATAATGCACCTCAATGTTCTTAGTGCATGCATGGAACAAGGGCTCCTCACAACTGTCAATGCGCTCTGACTCTCAATGAAGATGGTGGTGACAGAAGACTGACCAACACTCAAATCAGCCATAAGGCATCTGAGCCACACACACTTAACAGTCGCTGTGAAAGTTGCCCTATACTTAGCCTCACAATTGGAAGTGGCCACAGTAGGCTACTTCTTGCTCAACCAAGATGTACATGAGCTACCAAGCATGAAGCAAAAGCCACTAGTGGACACACTAGTGGAAGAAGCCCAACCCAAGTCAAAAAAAGCATGTAAATCTAGTGGTAGTGATCCCCCCGTGGGATTAAAAAATCCAAGTACCTGGGTACCACTCAAGTAGCAAAAGATGCACTTAACCGCCTGCCAATGCTTGATACTTGGGCAATGCATAAACCTGCTCATCTGTGAGACAACAAACTAAATATCTAGCTGAGTAATGCACAAGTAAATGAAGCATCCAATAGTGTGATGATAGATAATAGCATCAAATGCATCTCGAGCATCATGAAGACTCAATCCTAAAACTATCTCCATAGGAGTGGCAATAGGTTTGTAGTCTTCAAGGCGAAATTCTACAATAATGTGTCAATATATTTTGTTTGACACAAAGTTATTCCACCAAAACTTGCATGAACTGAATGCCCAAATAATGATGTGAATGCCCCAAATCTGATATCTCAAATGAGGCATGCAAATCAGCGTTAAAATCAGCACTATGCTTCTCATGAGGTCCAATGAGCAGCATGTCATCAACATACACAACAATGATTAGAAGCAGGTCATTAACATGCTTAACATCTAAGGTGCTCTCAGTTGGACTATTCTCTAACCATGTGCAATCAGATAGGCATGTATCTTTTCATAGCAAACATGTGATGCTTGCTTTAAACCATATAACACCTTCTTCGACCTGCACACTTTTTTTTCATTCCCTTTCTACACAAAGCCACGGGGCTCAAAAACATACACTTCTTCATGCAAGTCACCATTCAAAAATGTAGTTTTAATGTTCAATTGATGTACATTCCAACCATGATGAGCTATAAGTGCACAAATGCTACGAATAGTAGTCATTCGCCATGTAGGAGCAAAGGTCTCATCAAAATCAATGCCTCTTTCTTGAGCATACCCTTTGCAAAAACCCTAGCCTTATTCCTTTCAACTGTTCCATCAGCCTTACGCTTCAACTTGTATACCCACTTAGTGCCAATGGCCTTCTTGCTAGGAGGCAAGTCACATAAAGACCAGTTACCATTCTTCATTATAACATCATATTCAAATTGCATAGCAGCCAATCAATTTTTTGAATTTTATGCTTCATCAAACAAAATAGGCTCATTCTCATCACAGAGACTAGAAGCAGCCATAACATAGAAATCTAATGCAAAAGAAGCACTATGAGAGCCAAAATGAGTACGATATGACAGAGCCACATCTAATTTGCTATCACATAAAGTTTGTACTAGCCATTTTGGCATAGTTCTTGCCTCCTTAATATAAGCTCTCTCATCAACAAGTGCATCATGTAAATCTGCATCATAAATGGAATGATCTTCATCATCACATGAAACCTGTAAAGGCTAAGAAGTTGCCTCATTAGGACCAACATTAGACTCTCCACCCCTAAAAAGAGGTAGCAAAGATTCATACATCTCTTTGGAGCTATTTGATGTCTCCTTAGTACATAAAAGTAATGGTTGAATAGCATCTTCCAAAAAAACAACATCACGGCTAACCAAAATGCATTTAGTCTATGGATGATATAAACAATAGCCTTTGTTTCCAGAACTATACCCAACAAAAATACATTTCACTAATTTATCATCCAATTTCCTATGTTGTTGTTCAGGCACTATTGCATATGCAAGACAATGAAAAAATCATAGGTGAGAAACAGATGGGTTGCAACCATGCCAAGCCACATAAGGAGTGATAGACTACAATGCTTTAGTGGGACACCTATTAAGTACATATGTTGCATACATAACAACCTCAAGCCATAGACTATGAGGTAAAGTGTGACTCTTGACCATACACCTCGCCATCTCCATGAGTGACGTGTTCTTTTGTTGAGCAACACCATTCTATTGCGGTGTATACGACATTGTATGCTGATGTTTTATCCCACATTCAGCCAGAAATGCATTAAATCCGAAAGACATTTATTCCCGCCCCTCGATCAAAATGGAGTGTGCCCATTTTACATGCTGATAGATCTTCAGCCACAAATAAAACCTATTTGAAGCACATAAACACTTCGAACTCTGATTTCAATGGATATACTCATGCATGCCTAGAAAAATCATCAATGAAAGTCAAGAAGTAAAGATATTTTCCAAAAGACGGTGTCGAAATAGGACCATAGACATCACTGTGAACAAAATGCAATTTTTTAGTAGCTCGAACTGAACAATCTTTTGGGAAGGATGAATGTTGCATTTGCCCAAAATACAGGCTTCGTAGACATGTTTACCGGTTGCCTCAAGTTTGGGCGAAGAGGAAACCATTTCAAATTTCTACAGGCATAGCAAACTAGCAAAATTCAAATGATCAAAGCATGCATGCCAAAGCTTTGCATCTCATATAGCCTAAGAATCATGTACTGCACATGCTTAACCATTCACAGAGTTTTCATAGTCCATGAGAGTATATAGCCCACAACATAAAATTCTAGAAGCAATAATGACATCTCCATTTGAAAGATCATGAATTGTACATCTATCATCAATAAATTTCATATCCAAGCCAATCTTAGCTAAAGCTAAAACTGATATAACATATTCTTCTTGATTGCTACCACAAATAAAGCATCCAAGAATGTAAAAGAACTACCATCAACAGTAGTCAGAAGAATCTTACCAACTCCCATGACAAGATAAGAGGAGTTGTTGGCACATGTGACAGTATTCTCTATAGGACACACTTGAGTGAAGTGAAGAAACTGTGCTGCACCAAACATCTGAGTCTACTACAGACATACATTGTTCATGAGAAGATGGTTCATAACTGCAAACAGCGGTAAATGCCCATTATTTATTCTCCACAAGATTAGTAGACAATCTTTTGGGTGTAGAGGCCTCTGTAACAACCATTCTAGCCTCTTTCTTCCTTGCCTCTTTGGCAGCCAATTTTTGACAACTCTTTATGACATGATCATTTCCTTTACAATATTTGCAAAAGAATTTCTACTTTTTTGTTTTCTTCTCATCTCTGTCATCCTTCTTTGATTGTGCAGAATCAACAAATTTCTACTTACTAATAGAAGAGTTCCATTTACCTTTGCCCTTCTTACTAGCCAGGAAATCTTGATGTGAAACACGCATAATGGACCTGTGTTGAGAGTTCCATGCTCTACCCTTTTTTCCCAACTCACTTTCATTCTCATGCAAGCACATTTATCCCACATGCAAGGGAATTCTCCCAAAGTCCATATAATCAAGGCCTCCCTTCACTCCTCACAAGCTCATTCACTCAAGCCTTTGGGAAGAGTGCCCTCACTTCCTCCTCATGGAGTCATCATGCTCCTAGAGCAACTCATGTAAGTCATTTCATATTAATCAAGCTCATTATGTTTTCATTTCCTTTTGTCCATCCTCTTGAATCTAATTAGTGTGTGATTAATAATAGATTAGGAGTTTTTTTCTTTATTTCAACATGGTATCAGAGCATAGTAAACTATTTTTCCTTTTCAATCATATTTTTTTATCTTCATCATCAGCATGGTTTTCTTTATTAATTCCTTCCTCCCCCATATTTTCTTCAATAAGAGTGCTTCTAAGCAATATTCCAATCTTTCTTATGATATTTAACATTATCTAATGGCTCATCATTAGTTGATAAGCTTTGCATAGTTGAGGTTTTTTTCTATCAGAATAAAGTGCTTTTCAGCACTATTAATTGAAATAGAAGTGCTTAGCAACACTATTCATGGAGGAGACAAAATAGGGATGGAGCATCTTATACTCATATATGTGATATCACTTTGCAAACTCTAACATGGGTAAAGTCACTCGCAATTTGTACTACAAAGCTTCAATACTGGTGCACCATTTTATGAGAGGTTCACCCTATGATACATACTGAGATTTGTGCATTGTCAAACTTGCACAAAGCAAATTTCTTCTTTTGAAGTCATTTTATATGATATGGTGGCTTCTTGTAAGGGATTAGACACCACCTTCTTTAATGACGGTAGGACCTTCCCAATGCCATTTGAAACGCTTCTGTCTTGAAACCATGAATAAATGTACTAGCTCTCTAAAGAGTCAATCTTATTCAGCTCCACATCACTCAAGCCCCATGCAAAGGGACTAGACACCACTCTTTAAAAGATTAAGACATTCCCTATGGCTTGAACACAAGACAATCAAAACTAAAGGCCATTCTCAAAATCAACAACAAGGAGTTGAAAAGAAGAGGACCCTACCAAAAATCCCATGAAGACAACAACAACAAAAAAAAGAACAATGGTCAAAACGTGGAAAATGGTTCCAAAAGAACTACCTACCCCATGATGTAAACCCTCTTATATGTCTTGGGATCCCATATGTCCCAAGATCCATGGGATGCCATATGTCCCACATACCATGGATCACATATGTCCATGGAACTAAAAACCAAGGGATGCCATATGTCCCACACTTCGATGCCATATGTCCAAGTTATGTCTAAGGATCCCATATGTCCTTAGATCCTAAAAACAAAATGGACTAGGTGATCCCATATGTCACTAGTCCCCCACATTAAAAACAAAAGGGTCATCACATGGAGGGGGTGTTGAGAGTTCCATGGTCCACCATTTTGCCCCAACTCACTTTTATTCTCATGCAAGCACATTTATCCCACATGCAAGGGAATTCTCCCAAACTCCATATAATCAAGGCCTCCCTTCACTCCTCACAAGCTCATTCACTCAAGACCTTGGCAAGAGTGCCCTCACCTCCTCATCATGGAGTCATCATGCTCCTAGAGCAACTCATGTAAGTCTTTTTCATATTAATCAAGTTCATTATGTTTTCATTTCTTTTTTTCCATCCTCCTTAATCTAATTAGTGTGTGATTAATAGTAGATTAGGAGTTGTTTTCTTTATTTCAACAATGTGTTCTGCTTAGACTGACCTTCCTACAATAGAACATAGACTAATTCCTCAAATGTTAAGGCACTTGGATTGCCTTTCATCATCAAATGAAGAGTAGAAGCGAAATTCAGATATGAATCGAGAAGATGATTGAGAATAGTCTACACACATGAGCTGTCAGGCAAGACTTCATCAACAAAAATCAATTGTTCCTTCAAATCTTTGATCTTTGTCAGAAAATTATCCATGGAATCTCCTCCATTCATGTGCTCACTCCCCAACTATTTTCGAAGGTAAGCAGCACGAGCCTCATTCCTTCCATGGTATAAAGTGGTAAGTGTATCCCAAGCATCCTTAGCTATTCTACAAGAGCAAATGTGAGGAATAATGGCACGTTTGACAAACAAGGTTATCAATGCATGTGCCTGAGCATCTCTGCCATCCCAATGAATTTTGTCTATAGTAGGTGCAATAGGAACCACAGCACAAACAAGAACATGAAGAATATCATCATCTTCAACATCGTGTATAGCACCTTCAATCATTGTGTTTTCATATGTAATAGGATATTTTTTAACACCCTGCACGATATTCCACAGTCCTTATGCAACTAATACATGATGCATCATATACGCCCATAATGGGTAACTGGTACTGTCCAACTTATCCTCAACAGCAAACGTACAGAATACATCACTGCTTTCAGTCATTGCCACTAACTAATATACCCTGATGCAGAAAATTGATTGTATCTCAAAAAGTTGAACAAAACTACCCGATCGAGTTCTGCTAAATCTATAACAAACTTCCAAATGCTTATACTGGAGAACCAAAACTTGTATTTATCTTTGGCACAAAAAGACAAAATTTACTACATAAGCATTATGATAGTGCATTGAGAGGCCGAAACGAGCTTAGATCATGATTTTGGCACCACAAGGTGAAGCAGTTTTGATCTCCCTAGCCTAAGTATGATCTTCTCCATGTATGTGCACGAGCTACCAAGTTTTGTTAAACTTCTTACAATGGAAACTTTGAAAGATATATTGTCTTAGCTTGAGCTTCCTCTCGAGTGCATCACTCTTCTTTTCTTTTTGTTAGATTTTTGCAATCATGAAATCTTCTCTTCCATTAGTGGTTTTTTATAGAACTTGGCATGACCTCCACTTTATGTACTTGGAATTACTTCTCGTTAAGTGTGGTGAATCGTACAAAAAAGCTATTGGAAATCCTATGGATGACCACTGGTCCATATCCATAGTTTTCCAACTTGAAAGAATATAATTTGAATGTGTATACTAGGTCGAAATCACCTACTTTCAAGCCTTTTTCTTTGATATGAGCTTCTAAATAAGCATTTTTCCTGTTGATATATTTAGGTATGATGTGTGTGATCACAGTAGGACCACGAGGGCACTTTTTTCCCTCTTTAGGAGGCTTTTCTCCCCAGCTTGTATATACACCTTTAGCCCTAACCAATAACTTATCTTTGTACATTCTAGTGATAATACATTCAGTATTGTGTGTTGTGCGCCAAGCTTCTTCTTCTTCCTTGTGTTGTTCGTGTGCTTCGGTAGATGTCTAACTCCAACAATTGGTATTATAGCAAGTCGTCGCTTCATCTAGGGTGTGACATTGAGAAGTATACCTCTGTAGTCACACGTAGGTGCTAATAGCATTGTTGGCTAGATCTTGTAGATGCATGTATGTAGAGATAATACAATAAAGAAATCTCAGAAGAACACACACATAGAATAGAGAAAGAGAAGGCTGAACATAAGATTGGGTACAATCTTTCCCCACATACTCTAATGGACAAGTCTATTAGAGTATGTGTATTTATAGGTATTTTTTCATTACGTCGTGAATGGAAGATACATGAGGGGCCACCTCGAAAATTGTGCATTTACAAAAATCTCCTTTATTTACAAAATGTGGCTTTCTAAGCGATCTACTATTTTTACAAAAATATATAAAATACTATCTCAAATATCTTCAAAAATATCTGAGTAAATCCACAAGTTCATGCCCCTATGATTCTTCACATACTAAATCAAAACACAATCACATTAAAAACCTCAAGATATTAAAATCAACTTAATGTTCCATTATTCCATAAAGTATAACATGTATTCTCTAGGCCTTGTTTGCAGTATTATGGTAGCATCTGGAGCTCAGTTTTCTATTGTGAGACTATCTTTGTGGAGCTCTTGAGAAGGAGATTCCATTGTGGTGCATTCCCATCACATCCCTTCACTGATATCAGAGCTTTTGTATGCAAAAGCTCTGTTGCTTCTATGCGAGCCAAGCGTGCATCCAACTACCCACCCAAGGCATTTGACTAAGGCAGCAACCAAGGCATAGACCTTGGCATACCTTGTCATTTGAGTCATTGTTGGCTGTGTGCAAGGGAGGGCCTCAACGATCAAGGAAGACGGAGCTTACTAATTCTCCAGAGGTCACCCATCCCAATTTGTTCCCCTTGGACCTCGCTTAACCAAAAGTCTCTTGCCATTAAGCTACACCCTTGTGGTGCTTGAGGAAAGGGAAAGACTAAGGTTCACATTCATTGGACATGTTTTGGACCCTCAAAGCTTTATTCTTTGCTTTCAAAGCCTGTTTTGAAGTACTTTTGGGGTGATTCTTGGAGCCATTTTGGAGTACTTTCATGCATACTTCTCTTTGGACAAGTTCAAGAACATTAAGAAGAATGTTCTTTCTACTTCTTTGACAATAAATATTTAGCTTTGGGGCTGTGTTTTCAACCACACTAGTAAATCTGTGTGTTTCTTGAAAGGATTTCAGTTGTGGTGGGACAAGCCACTGCAAGTTTATGCAGGCTATTTAGCCTAAAGGAAAAAGTTGACAAACACTTGCAGGTGTTGTTGGCTAGTGCTTGGGCTATGAATACATCCCATCAATGCCATTTTACTGCATATATTGAGACATACACATTATGTATGCCTCTGTGGATACCGCTTATGTACATCCATGTGGTCGTTGATATAGCATTTATGCTTTTGCATAAAGCCTTTGACATTGATAAAGAGGGCCATGGTGAGGTTTTCTTTACTAGGAGACACCCAGATGTTCGGGTTGTCATGAGGAAGGAGATTAGGAAGAGAGCTCACGCACACACTCTCACACTCAAAAAGGAGCACATACACAGATTGAGGCAAGGAAGAATGACCTTCTTCTTCTTCCTCTTTTTCTTCTATTACATAAAGGAATGTACAAGAATGACGTAAAAAACAACAACGCAACAACCACAATATATAAAGAATGATACATAAAGGAAAATCCTAATGTCCGCGAATGAGTGAGCTGGCAAGGACAAATGTGCCATCACTCTCGATAGATAAATCTAGTAAAGCTCAATGAAGTATCCCTGACATATATCGACGTGACCACTATACATGTTAGAGAAATGAAAAAGTGATACGTGTCATCTTGGATCATCAGATGTTGAGCTTGATATCTCAACATAGGTCTCCGTGGTGATGCAGGTGGAAGACTTACCTAGCCTCACCATAGGAGATGTATGTTAGTTGTTCATAGGTGCTCGATAAGCCTAGTTGGCTTCTTTCGATTGACTGATTATATGTAGTGGAGTCAGTGATTCACTATGCAGGTTACATGTCACTACTTGTAGTTTTATGAGATTTTGACACTAGTCGTATGCTCATTTTGCATAGGAGAATCTGGAAAAAAATTTCCAGATTTTTTGTTTTGTCAACTATATAGTGGTTAATTTACTCCTTGGTACACTTATTGGTGTGAGCATATTTATTCTCACATAATCCTTTTGGTTAGTCATTATTATTCATTTATCCATTTTTTTGGGACATTATTGAATTTTCCTAGAATCTAACACTTGGTCATACGTTTTTTAGCTTTAGTGGTGTTTAGACTCTTCTAGCTCCATTATCATTCTAGTCACTTATCTATCATGATAGCATCAAATATTTCAGGCATGTTTAGTGGATCACGGTCTAGTGCCAGTGTTCTGAAGACGAGCTATAACTCATAGGGAAAATACCATTTTTTGGATTCAAAAACTTGATGGCACAACTTTGCTCTATGGAAGAATTGGATTACAGATGTGTTGATTTAGAGGAGACAATGGAAGCCAATAAATGGAATCTCAAAGAAGTTTGTTGACATGGATGAAGATGATTGGGATGAGTTGGATGAAATGGCTAGGTCTACTATTTGATTGCATCTAGCAAAATAATGTTTACTTTACATTATTGGACTATGAAAGAGTAGAGCACCTTTCAAAGAATTTATGCAATACATTTGAAAAAGAAATGACATCAAATAAAGTATACTTGATGAGAAAGTTATATGGCCTTTGCATGAAATACATAGATAGTGTTGTTGCTCATCTAAATGAGTTTGATGTCATATTCTCTCGATTATAGGCTCAAAAAATGGAGATGGATAATGAAATGAAAGTATTCTTGTTGTTATGCACCTTGCCATCATCATGGGATATGTTTTGCACAGCTATTAGCAATAGTAAACCTAGTGGTAAACTGGTCTATGATTACATATTAGCACTCTTGAGTGAGGAGACTTGTAGATAATCTATGGTTGGAACTCAGAGTGGAGATGCATGTAGTGTTCATGATTCATATGAAGGAAAGAATCAGCAATGTGGAAGGAGAAAGAACAAGGAAAAGAATGGTCAATGGAATAAGAGTAGAAGTAAATCAAGGAAGAGTGATATCGAATGCCATTATTGTCATAAGAAAGGACACATGAAGAAAGACTGCTATGCTTTAAAGAATGATAAAAGTAAAGGATAGAATGTTGACGGGCATGTTGAGCAGCTACCTCCACCATCTTCCTCGATTGTGAAGATTGAAGAAATTAACGCTATTTTTTATGATGTTGATGTGTTGACTCTTGACATTACTATGTCCACTTAGAATCCTATGGATGATTCCCTTTCCCACACATGGCTACTAGATTATGATGCTTCTTTCCATGTGACACCACATAGATAATGGTTCTCTAATTATGCAGCAAAGTTGCTTGGTACCATAAGACTTGCTAACTCTTACTAGTGTGGCATAGTGGGGATCGGAGTTGCAATTGTGGAGTTCATTGATGGTTCAAAATTTACTATCCATAATGTATGCCATGTACCCTAGTTATCACATAGTTTGATGTTAGTTGGTAAACTTGATGACCTTGGTTACAAGGTGGTTTTCTATGCTCAATCCTTTTGCATATCAAAGTGCAATTTGGTTATTGCAAAAGGAAGAAAAGTTGGCTCACTTTATCCCTTATTTGTATCACAGAATGAACACTTGTTGGATGATACTAAAAATCCTTTGGCTTGTATTTGGCATGGCCGTTTGGGCCACATATCTCATAGTGGAATGGAAATTTTTTCTCATTTTGGCTACATACTTGTGTTATCTTTCTCCAATTTTTCATTTTGTGAGCATTGTCAATATGGAAAGCATTAGGAGGTTCTCTTTACTTTGTCACTTTCATAGATGATGCTACTAGAAAAGTCCAAGCATATCCTATCAAATCAAAGGATGAGGTATTCCCTACCTTCACAAAGTGGCTTGCTTCGGTTGAGACTAAAAAAGGAACTAAGCTCAAGGCTTTATGTTCAGATAATGGAGATGAGTATACCTCACATGAAGTCAGTCTTTCTATCAATCTAGAGAAATTTGTAGAGATTTTACAACTCCATATACCCCAATACAAAATGGTGTAGATAAAAGGATGAATAGAAGTATTCAAGAAAAAGTAATTTCTATGATGCATCATGCAAACCTTCCACAAGGATTCTGGGTAGAAGCAGTATTGGCTATAGTTCATGTGATCAACCTTTCACCTAGTACTATCAAACATCAAAAAGTGGCATAAGAGTTATGGACAAGAAAACCACCATATTATGATAATTTTTGAGTTTTTGGGTGTGAAGCATATGTTCATATACTCAATAATCTTAGACAAAAGTTGGACCATAAGTCAAAGAAATCATTTCTCTTGGATATGGTCGAGAAGTCCAATTTAAATATCACTTATGGGACCTTGAAACATGCTCACTGATCAGAAGTAGTGATGTCATTTCAATGAGTCTAAGATGCATAAACAACCAATTAAGGAGGTTGAAGTGAGAAGAGTAGTGTTTGAGAATACTAGTCATCAAGTTAGCATGCATAAAAATGGTACACATAGGGATGTTCAAGAGAATGTCCAATCAGATCAGTCTGCAAATGTTCCTGTTCGGCAACCATTGAGATGTTATGCACGTGTCTCACATCCACCTCATAGATATGTTTCAAGTGAGGATTTTGTTATGCTAGCAAATCACGATGAGCCTTTTTTCTACAAAGAGGCTATGCAGATAGAGGACTATGTCAAATGGGAGCATGTAATGAGGAGTAAATTAGATTATATTCATAAAAATGGTACTTGGAGATCTTACAAATGAGATCTATATGGAACAACCATATAGTTATGTACTTATTGACAAAGAAAATCTAGTTTGTAAGCTAAAGAAGAGCTTACATGGACTTAAACAATCCCCTAGGCAATGGCACCAAAGTTTGATGTTTTTATGAAGTCTCAAGGCTATTCTTGAAGCGAGGATCATTATCTCTACACAAACAAATGCTCATATGGTAGCTTGATATGCTTGATACTTTATATCGATGATATGTTGATTGTTGGGAAGTCTTCTTATGAGTTTTCATTTCTCCAAAAGAAATTGAATGAGACACTTGATATGATGGATTTGATGGATGCCAAACATATTTTTGGCATGCACATTACTTGTGATAGTAAGAGATGCATATACTTGTCTCAAAGTTATTACATATCCAAAGTACTTCATAGGTTCAATATGCAGAGTGGAAAGGCATTGAGTACACTTTGACCCACATACGTGAAATTAAGCAAGGATGATTGCCCCTATTTCACTTGGACCAACACTTGACTCTCCACTTGTAAAAAGATTTAGCAAAGTGTCATATACATCTTTTGAGCTAACTGGTGTCTCCTTGGTACATGAAAGTAAGGGCTGAATTACATCTTCCACAAAAACAACATCATGACAAACCAGAATGATTTTAGTGTGTGGATGATATAGACAATAGCCTTTGCTTTCAAAACTCTACCCAACAAAAATATAGCTCATAGACATATCATCCTTTTCTTTTGTGCTTTTGTTAAATGTTAATGCGTATGTCAGACAAGCAAAAACATGCAGATGAGCAATAGATAGTTTGTGACCATGCCAAGCCTCATATGGAGTGATAGATTCCAATGCTTTGGTGGGATCTTATTAAGTACATATGTTGCATGCATAACAAACTCAAGCCAAAAGCTATGTGGTAATGCCTAACTTTTGACCATGAACCTCACCATTCCATTTTGTTCAATACATTGATGTTTTATTGCATGCTCAACCAAAAATGCATTAAAATCAGAAGACATATATTCACCTCTCGATCTGAACAATGGGTGCCCGTTTTACATGATAATAAATTTTCAACCATAAGCAGGAATTGTTTAAAGCACACAGACACCTTAGAATTTTCTTTCAATGATTAAACCCATGCATGCCTCAAAAATTCATCAATGGAAGTCACGAAGCATGGGTAATTCCTAAATGAAAGTTTCTATGTAGGACCATAGACATCACTATGATCAAGCTACAATTTATGTGTAGCTCTAACACAAACATCTTTTGGAAAGGAGGAATGCTATATTTTTAGCAAAATATAGCCTTCCACACATGTTTAGAAGGTTCCTCAAGTTTGGAATGAGGGGACACCACTTCACGTTTTTGCACGTAAAGCAAACTAGTAAAATTTAAATGACCAAAGCATGCATGCCAAAGCTTTGTATTTAAGATAGCCTAAGAATCATGAGCTTCACCTTTTGAATCATTCATAGATTTTGCACGGTAAATAAGCTTATATAGCCCATGACATAAAATGCCCAAAGAAATAATAACATCACCATTCAAGTGATCACGAATTGTACATCTATCATCAATAAATTTGACAACCAAGCCAATCTTGGCTAGTGTGAAACCTTATAAATATTTTTCTTCATCCCTCAAACATATATGGAATCTAACAATGTCAAAGAACTACCATCGACATTAATAAAAATGATCTTTCTAACTCCCATTACAAAATAAGAGGAGATTTTAGCACATGTAACAATACTCCCTATAGGAGCAGACTCAAGTGAAGTGAAGAAACTACACTAGGAGGTAATATGTTTGGTTGCACCACTCTCAAAGTACCAAACATCCAAGTCTAGTACAATCTTATACTACTCATGAGAAGATGATTCATAGCTTAAAACACTAGTAAATGCCCATTCTTCATTTTGAACAAGATTAGGAGAATCTCTTTTAGGTGTAGAGGTCTTTGCAACAACCATTTCAAGTCTCTTTCTTCTTTGTATCCTTTGAAACTAGTTTAGGCTAACTCGTTATGACATAATCATTTGCCTTATAGCACTTGCAAAAATATTTTTGCCTTTTTTTTTCTTGCTATCTTTGTCTTCCCTCTTTGACTTTGCACCATTAGAGAATTTATACTTATTAGTAGATGAGCTCTATTTACCTTTGTCCTTCTGACTAGCGAAGAAAGCTTGATCTGCAACATACATAGTTGTCTTATTCTACCTAGAGTGATCTTCTTGCAGCAAAATAGAGAATAACTCCTCAAAGATTAAGGCATTTAGATTTCCTTTCATCATCAACCAAAGAATAGAAGCAAAACTCTGATATGAATCTAGAAGACCATTAAGAACATTCTCCACATGTGAACTATCTAGCAAGATTTCATCAGTAGAAATCGATTACTCTTTCAAATCTTTGATCTTTGTCAAAAACTTATCCATTGAATCTCCTTCATTCATATGCTCACTCTCCAACAATTTTTGGAGATAAGAAACATGAGACTCATTTCTTGCTTAATACAATATTGTAAGAGTATTCCAAGCATCTTTTGTTGGTTTGCATAAGTGAGTGTGAGGGATAATGGCATATTTGATAGATAGAGCTATCAATGCATAAGTTTGTGCATCTCTTCCATCCCAATGAATTCACTCTATAGTAGGAGCAACAAGAAAAATAGCATGCCAAGGATGTTTTTCATAACCTTGCACATCATTGTAATACATCATTGCTTTTAGCCATGGCTAGTGACTAAATATCTTGATGCAAAAAGTTGATTGTATCTCAAGAAGTGAACAAATACTCCCTATTGAACTTTGTCTGACTTATAAAAGATTTGGTGCTTATATTGGTGAATTGAAACCTATATATATATATATATATATATATATATATATATATATATATATATATATATATATGTTTGGCACATTGCAAAGCTATTTTGAACTCCTAATTGCCTTGAGTATGCTCAGCAATTTTGATGCGATGTTGAGACTGTGATCAGAGGGGTGTCAATGATGCCCTAGAGGAAGCGGTTATCTGCTTTGATACCAATTGTTGGAGTTTTCAGGTTTGCAAAGGCACATAAACAACACGAGGAAGAAAAAAAAGCTTGGAGAACTACTCATTACAAATGTAACACATCACCAACAATGCTTTCATTTCTATAAACGATATTTTAGATATCGAAGCAAGGAAAAATTAAGTAGATTGATCTCCAATGAATTTTTCGTTTGGGAAGAATATATTCAAATTCTCGAACTTGATTCAAGTACACTAGTACAACCAAACAAGTGAAACATTTTACTCATAATTATGTTTATTCTTTTTGCACTAGCACTTAAGCTATGGACAAAGAATAGTTTGAAATTCCTATGGAACTTCTTAGATTCATTGGATTCTTTTTCCAATCTGAGAATTTTTAGGGCATATGAATTTCTTTTGATTTTTACACTTAGACTAGAGTTGATGTCAAAAAGAGAGAACATGCTAAGTGAAAGGTCAACCTCATTAGTAAGAAATGGTTCAATGTTGTGTAGATTCATAACGATGTGCCTAAAGTTTCTCGAATAATCAACAAATCCAAATTATTCCATAATGCATACATGATTTATGCGAAGGCTTTAAATCATATGTGAATTCATGTATCAAGAAGAAGATCTTGAAGATAGGGAGGAAAATTGAAGCCCAAGATGGAGAGAATAATTTCAAAAACATACGCCGCCTTCTGCAGAGCATTTGATGATCGACTCAAGATATTGCCTTCTTACAAATTAAACTCAAGATATTGCTTGATGATGATGATGATGAGGTGAAGAAATTTTTGCACATTTTTCAACTTAAATCACGCTGACATTGCCATAAAAATGACTTTGAAAATTGCCAATATGCATCAAGGTTGCATCATCTCATTTGGTAGAATGCAACTAGAATCCATGCACTACAAGAAATAGGGGGGCATAGCCACGTCCCCGAATAGAAAAAAAAATGAGCACTATCGCTTATGCAACTCTAGCATTGCATAAGCGACGGTGTTGTTTTCGAATTTTCTTTTAAAGGGGATATGTCGCATAAGCGATGCCTACATCGCTTATGCGATGCTAAATCTCTACGTCGCAAATAGCATCGCTGCCTAGCGATGTTATTTGTGATGTGGGCAAACTGGATAGTGACACATATGCATCGTCCTTTCTAGAGCGTCGCATAAGCGACGCTCTGGAATGTTAAAAAAAATTTCGAATTCTCCCGGCACATTGGTGCCGAGATCTGGACGAGAGCAAGAGAACGAGAGAGAGAGAGAGAGCGCACAAGAGAGAGAGAGAGACATGCAAAGAGAAAGACCAGGTATGCGCACACACACACACTTACACACACATACATATGCATACACACACATATACACACATAGACACACACACACATACACATAGACACACACACACACATACACACACAAATACACACACATATACACACATAATGTTGCATACACACACATATACATGCATACACACACATATACATGCACACACACATATATGCATACACACACATATGCATACACACACATACATAATGCATACACATGCACACACATATACGCATACACATACACACACATACACACACATATATGCATACACACACATAGAGAGACATGCACACACATACACATACATGCATACATATGCATACATAATGCATATGCATATGCATACATACATACATACTTACATGCATACACACACATATGCATACATAATGCACATGCATACATACACATACATAATGCATACACACACATATGCAATATACATAATGCATACACACACATACACACACATATGCATACATACATGCATACACATACACACATAGACACATACACACACATAGACACATACACACACATAAATAGATACACACTCATAGACACACACACATACACATAGATGCGCACACACATACACACACATATACACACACACATACACACATAGACACATACACACATAATGATGCATTCACACACATACACATGCATACACACATACATGTGCATACACACATAATGATGCATTCACACACATACACATGCATTCACATAGGGATAAAAGTCTTAAATATGACCTTTCCCCCTGGTGTAGAGTACACATATTTAGGCAGTGTAGTTGTGCATGACAGCGAGATAATGCAATGTCTTGTTGGCAATAAATGGTTAACAAATTGCCATATGGGAATTGTCCCAAGTCTTTGCTATCAAAAAGGGACTGAAACTGCTCTTCAGTTCTTAACATGCCTTCAAAATGTTCTGCATGAATGGCTTTTCCAAACAGGGTCCAGTGTTAGCTTGAAAGACATGTACTTAACAGATGAAATCAGAACATATAAAAAACTTCTTGAAGAAGTTCATATTGTTGTAGATGATGGCAGATTGTCTTCTCAGAGAGGTCTCACTTTGGAAAGGCAGATCCAATTAGTCTTGTCAGGAAAAGAGGAACTCATTCCAAGAACTTTTATCAATCCATGTCATAGTGATATCCTTGACTATGGTTACCAAGAAAATTTTCTTAGCTTAGTTGAAGAAATCAGTGCTAGAAGATCAGCAATTTGTGAATTTCAACGTGTTCTTGGGGAAATACCAACCGTTGTTGAGAGGCATAGCTGTCCATCCAATTCCATGATGGAAATGATAAGGGCTGGAAGCAAAGGATCATTGTCAAACTTGATACAACAGTGTGCATGCTTAGGTTTATAGTCTATAAACGGAGAGTTGTTCTTTTCTGACTTTCATGATGGTTTGGAAATAATTCATTCTCGCTTTTTAGATGGTTTAACCTCCAAAGAATTCCTTTATCATTTAGTGTCTTCCCGAAAACCTGGAAATATGGAGCTGAGGGGCTTGGAGAACTTTTTCGAAAATGTATGTATGGGTTAAGGGAAGTGTATTTAGCATATGATGGTTCTGTTCGGACACAAATAGACAATCATGTAATACAATTCAATTATGAAGTTTTGGAGAACATCGAAGAGGCAGACTGGAAATCAAAGGATCCATAGAGTCCTGGCCTTGGTTCAGAGCCAGTTGGTGTACTGGTCGTGACATCATTGATTGAACCAGCTTATAGTTATGCATTTCGCCAATCTGCACCAACAAAGAGTAATCCCATTGAATTGCTAAAGGTAATCTTTGACAATTATGATCTCTTCTTATAGTTTTCATTTTAATGTAATGTTCTTAAAACATAATTGGTTTTTGAGGTAAGACAAAACAAAGAAAACTCTAGGAAGTTCGATCATCATGATTTGTTTTCCCTTCTCATTTTCTAGGAGACCCTTCTAAGATGCTCCAGCACATCTTTGAAAGGCATAGATCACAAATCCATTCTTGCCATTTCTTCGAACACAATAAAGAGGAAAACTGATCCAGCAAGGGTAGCACTGCAGATTCAGAGACATCTTCATTGTTTCACACTTGGAATGTTACCAGTTAAGACCATGATGGAGTTACTTACCATCATCAAAATGTTTGTTAGCCCCTTTTTTTTCTTTAGTTCATAAAATACTATTTTAAACTTGAAGACATCATGCATTTTTATTGCAACACATACACATACACACACATATACACACACACAAACATACACACATAGACACATACACACATAATGATGCATACACACATATACATATGCATACACACACATATGCATACATACATGCATACACATACACACATAGACACATACACACACATTAAAAAAAAGTTCTATTTCTCCTGGCACATTTGTGCCGGGATTAACATGCGAGAGTAAGAAGAGAACGAGAGAGAGAGAGAGCATGAGAGAGAGAGAAGGCTGAGATTTCTGAATTGTTGGATTTAAGTCATCAGTTAATATCTACCCAAGGAGGCCAAACTTTACTGAAATTATCTCAGGATGGCATCCTTTCAAGCCATTTGATTTTAGAAAATCATTTTTGGCTGCTAAAACATGAAATTCAAATGTTAAATATGTATTGTGACTCTCCTTCTCCCAGGCCTACAATAATTAAGGCACCGGGTATGAAAGCTCCTTTGTGGACAGGGAAACAGGTCTTAAATATGACATTTCCCCCTGGTGTAGAGTACACATATTTAAACAGTGTAGTTGTGCATGACAGCGAGATAATGCAGTGTCCTGTTGGCAATAAATGGTCAACAGATTGCCATACGGGAATTGTCCCAAGTCTTTGCTATCAAAAAGGGATTGAAACTACTCTTCAGTTCCTAACATGCCTTCAAAATGTTCTGCATGAATGGCTTTTCCAAACAGGGTTCAGTGTTGGCTTGAAAGACATGTACTTAACAGATGAAATCAGAACATATAAAAAACTTCTTGAAGAAGTTCATATTGCTTAAAAAATATATAACAACAAAAACCCATTATTAGGTGCTTAAAAAAATAACTAACTCTATCATAAAAAATATAAACTTTTTTCTACCTGTTTGAATGTACAAAATGAAATTTCGTAGATACCAACAATAGTTCCTATGTAACCAAGTTTGCTATCTATAAGGTTCATGTATTTTGAGCTAGCACGTGATACTTGCTTGAAAGAAGCAACAATACTAGAATCCTTTGTTTTACATAAAGAATCAATGGCTTTGATTTTAATATGTTGTCCAAAAGCCCACATATTAGTGAACATTCGAGCCTACAACTGTCAACATCTTCTCCTTTGTCCCCTGACATGGACCCACATTGTAAACCCACCACCTGCCTACTGACACTCAACGAGTTTCTCATGAAAAGAGATATAAGCTTATCTATCTGCACATGATTTAACTCGAATAGGATTTTCTCCTGTGAATAATTCACATAATTCGCTGCTAATGCTCCCTTGTATATGCTTTCTGTCAATGGTGCATACTGACATCTCACCCGTACGCGTGCCTACATGTAAATGAAACCTCATTATGCCTCAGACAGTGACCTAATGTAATATCAGAGATTATTAAATCTAAGCAAAGAACCTGAGCTAGAAACTGTGTCTTCTGCTTCCCATCAGTCCAGGCATATGGATTGATGTTCATCTCTCCATAGCTGTCAGCCTCAAAAATACCATGCAACTTTTTATCAATGTAATTAAACAAAAATAGTGGCATCCCTGGTCGGACATTCTTTACATAGCTGATATGAGAAGCTCGAAGGCCTGGACATGCACAAAAGCTAATGATCAAGCTACCATTCATGCATAAGGATGTCCGTAAAATAAAACCAAGCCCAGGATTCCAAGTAAGCTTTAGATTCAGCATTCTTCTCTGCGTTCGCACAAAATCCATACCAAAAACATGCACACACATTTACATGTCCATATGACCAAGACGTGGAAAAACATACTATCGAAAGCACAGTGGAATCTCAAAATGAGAAATCCAAACCATGATATGATGCATTATGGTTTAAAGGGAGAGACGTATATCTATGATAGAAAGTAAGAGGATAGATAAAGTATACCAAACAGAAGCTGTGTGATGCATTCATTGTAAGTCGCATGGTCACAGCCAAAAATCACAGTAGCAAGTTCCTCCATCGAAAGGTTCAAGAACGGGAGCGGTGATGAAGGAGGACGGCTAGCCCTAGAGGAAGGAGAATGAAGGCCTTTGTATGTTTCGGTCTTACGTCTAGCTCCCATGACAGAAGCACTCCGTTGGCAATGAGACTTGTAAGAGTAATTTTAAAGTTTGTTGGAAAACGTTAATTACAAATTTATGTAATGAGATCATATGCTACATGTGTATTAATTACAATAATACTTTCATAATAACATTTTTTTTTGAATGAATGCATTCTGTGGCTACTGTTCATGCAGAAAGATGTCCGTAAAATAAAACCAAGCCCAAGATTCCAAGTAAGCTTTAGATTCAGCATTCTTCTCTGTGTGTATATGTATGTATGTGCATGTGTATGTGTGTGTATATGTATGTATGTGCATGTGCATGTGTAAGTGTATATGTGTGTATGAGTATGTGCATGTGCATGTGTATATGTGTGTATATGTATGTGCATGTATATGTGTAACTCTATGTGTATATGTGTGTATGTGCATGTATATGTGTATATGTAGGTATGTGCATGTGTGTGTGCATGTGTATATGTGTGTACATATGTGCATATATATGTGTATATATGTGTATAATGTATGTATATGCATGTGTATATGTATAAAACATGCATGTGTATGTGGATGCATTTCCATTTGCATCCATGTGCATGCATGTGAATGTGCATGCATGTGGATGTGCATATACATGTATTTGCGTATATGTTAATGTGTGTATGTGTGTATATATATATATATATATATATATATATATATATATATATATATATATATATATATATATATGCAATAATGCATGCATGTAAGTCTTTTTATGTGGTTGTAGAAATGTTTGTGCATATGCATGTGTATATGTGTGTATGTCTAAGTGTATGTGCACATGTATCTGTGTGTATATATGTGTGTGTATGTGCATGTGTATATGTGTGAAAGTGCATCTTCATCATGTATAAGTGTATAAGTGCATATCAATAAGTGTGAGTATGCTATCTAATGAAAATAACATAATTCAAATGATATACAAAGAATAGAAATTGTACTTACAATAGTTAGCCATACTTTTTGCATGGTTAGCTTCTTGAATAACCTGCAATAAAGAGAGAGAGAGAGAGAGAGAATTCAAAGAGAGAAAGATGTAGAAAGAGAGAAACACAGACAGAGGGAGACAATAAGAGAGAGCTTAGGCAAAACAACAATTCTGCATATACTTGCTTCAGCTCGTAAGCGCAGCACAATTGCGAACGTTAGAGAGCTCTTCGATCAGATGCATGAAAATGCCGATTGAAGAGTCTCCAACATTTTAATTTTTTTCCGTCAACAGACCGTCGTGTAAGCGATGCAATGCATCGAGTTGGCATCGCATAAGCGACATGTCTTAGCATAAGCAACGCCAAAAAGCATCGCTTATGCGACGTAAACAAGCATCGCTTATGCAATGCTTTTTTTACCGTCGTGTTAGCGACGCTCTATGCGAGCGTCGTAGACCCCGTCGTGCCATAAGTCGCAAAAAATGTCGTTTGGCTCGTCGTTTAATCGACGGTCCGCGCACGACGCTCATTACGACACATTTTGCAATTTTATAGCGACAAAATTGTGTCGCCTTAACCATTGCTATATGCCCGTATTCCTTGTAGTGATGGAGATGGTTGGACTCTGCTTAGAGATCAAGTATTTCCTTTTTCACTTAAGCGAAGCTCCCTCATCAAACTGTGTATGTGCTAGTTACTTCTTAAGAGAACTGTTTGCTACAATTATTATATTCTTTGAATTTCTGTTTCACGTGATCAAATGTTCCTTGTTGAAATGATTCAGCAGCTCGCATTTTCCGCCATTGTGTACATCTGAATTCTCCACACACATGCATAAAATCATTATATTTTTTTCATCTTATGACTTTTTAGAATTGAACTCATTTGACATGTATTCACCTCCTCCTTCAGATCTTAATGTCCGAATATACTTCCCTGTCTGTTTTTCCACCATAGCTTTAAAATTCTGAAAGTGAGTGAATACCTCACTCTTCTCTTTCATGAAATAGACCCACACTTTTCGTGTATGGTCATCAATGAAAGTAACATAAAACCTGCAACCTCCCATAGATGTGGTCTTTGCAGGACCCCAAACATCTGTATGTACTATTTCTAGCACATTCTCACTAACATGCTTGTCATGCAGAAATGATGATCTTGACTTTTTACCGAATTCACATGCTGCACATACCTTTTGCATCTCCGCAACCTTGAAATTTGGTAGTCCATGGACAATATCCTTTGACTGCATCAATTTCAACCTTTGCAAGTGTGCATGTCCAATCCGTTTGTGGCAGATCTCTATATCAACAATAACTCCTGCACCTTTTGCAAACATGGTTGCATTCATTTTAGGAATTTTCACATTTAAGGTGAACATCCTACCCACTTTATTTCCTTTGGCAATCAATCTTCCATCTCGTTTGTATTATTCTACATATAACCCATCAGCATTGAACCTGACTTGTAATCCCTGGTCAACCATTTGTCAAACAAAAACCAGATTCTTTGTTATATTTGGAACATCAACAAGGTGTTTTACCTTCCCATTCTCCATTTATAGTGCTATATTTCCTATATGCTCGATAGGGTGTGATGTTTCAACACCTGTTTCAACATATCCAAGAACTGGCAATTTCTGCAAAGTACTAAACCATTCCGCATGATTGGTCATGTGATTTGAAGTACCTTAATCAACATACCAAACATTATCATTCGATTTTGAAACACCAGCATACATCGTATTCATCGTGTGATGTTGAACCATGAACAGGTTCTCAGAATCATTTACACTTGTGGATCCATACTTGTTTTACTACCTTTTATTATTTTGATTCTTCAACCTGAAATCACGTTCAAAGTGTCCAGGTTTACCACAATTCCACCATCCTTTACTATCATTACCTGAATCATTTCTTTGGAAATTTCTGTGGCCTCTTAGGCTCCCCCTGCCTCGAAAATGTCCTCTTCCTCCTGCATGATTATGTTGTTGACTTTGGTCTTGGTTATTGTTTCCTCTTCCACTTCTAAAACCTCTACCTCTCCCTCTTCCTCTACCAGAGTAGAATACTTGCTCAGAACTAGATTTTCATTGGGAGTTTGAATCCTCACCAAGATTCTTTTCTTCGATAATCAGCATAGATACCAGATCAGCCGAATTCGGAATATTTTCCCTGGTCTGTATAGAAGTTCTGAACTTCTTATATGCAGCTCCTAAACCATGAAGGCACACTTCCACCTTATCATCATCATCTACATTCATGCCAATAGATGCAAGTGACTCACATATGCTTTTGATTTTCAGAGGTTATTCACTTGTCGACATGCTCTTTTTCTCCAATGTATGCAGCTTGTTCTTGAGTTGCAATTTTCATGCCTTTGTATTGGTCTCGTACAATGTGACCAAACTGTTCCAAGCCTCTTTCGGAGTCTTGGCATCCTGTATGTGCCCAATTATGCTATCTTGTATGCTAACAGATAGCCAATACATTACCTTTTGTGCTCCTTGATTCCATTCCTCATATGCTCTTAACTGTTATGTAGTCTGATTCCTCTCTGGTAAGTGTGGAGCATTTTCGTTCTCTGCTTCGATGTACTTCCAGTAGCCTTTTCCCATTAGGAAATTCGTCATTTTGAATTTCCAAGCATGGAAGCTGTTCTTGTCTAGCTTATCGCTCATAAGCTGACTCTTTCCATCTGGTTTTTCTGTGGGCCCCACCTTGCGGGCTCAAAACGTAGGTCAAGATGGCTCCGAAACTTTGATCTGACGGAGGTCGTTTGTGAATTGCATTTTCTCCACCGCTTGCTACGTACTCTTCATCATCGCCTTCTCCACGAGCTCTCTATAGCCATGCTGGCTCTGATACCATGTCATGAGGAAAGAGATAAGGAAGAGAACTCACACACACACTCTCACAATCAAAGAGAAGCACACGCTCAGATTGAGGCAAGGAAGAATGATCTTCTTCTTCTTCTTCTATTACATAAAAGGAATGTACAAGAATGACCTAAAAACAAGAATACAACAAGGGCAATATATAAAGACCAGTACATAAGGGAAAAACCTAATGTTTGCAAATGAGTGAACTAGAAAGAAACAAATGTGCCATCACTCTCGGTAGATAAATCTAGTACAACTCAATGAAGTATCCCTAACATATACCGGTGTGACCACTATACATGTTAGAGAAACGAAAAATTGATATGTGTCATCCTAGATCATCACATGTTGAGCTTGATATCTCAACACTACTCACAGACAAGAATACGATTGGAGAAGAGATTATAAGGAAAAAAATTTTAGGAAAGTGTAGCTTTTTCACTTCCCCATTACAAATCCCAAAACCCCCCTATTGACCTTGAGATAAGTGAGTCTCACGATCTTTATGCTCAAAAGCTTAAGAAGAAGATGAAGACAAACCAAAATTTAACAATGGTTCCTTTTCAACGTGGTCGATCTCGAGTAGTGCAGGCCTCTTGAGATAAGTGAGGCTCACAATCTCCATTTTCAAACTATTAAGAAGAAGTTAAAGATAAAACCACATTCAACTATGGTTCCTTTTTTAGTCATGGTCGATCTCGAGGAGTGAAATGTAGTTGAGGACTTTAATGAGTCCTACTTTGAGGTTTATATGTACTATGCAATAGGAGAATTTCACTCTAGAGAGGGTCGAAGGAAACTCATAAATGATAACCCCACCACTTCCTTCCTGAGATATGAAAAACACAAGATATATATGTGTTTGACAACGCAATAAGCAAAACTTCTTGTCTAGGATCACAATAATGATAATGGTTATAGGCAGATGAATTCTCAGTTGAAAGAATCAAATTCTTTCATCATGAATATGTAAATGCCCTCACAAAGTTTGGGCCAAAACTTCATCCTAACCTAAGAAGAAAATGCTTGATTGCAGTAGGGATAGTAGCTAATGAAATCTAAAAAGCTTTGAGAAAATTTGATCCCTATTCTAGCTTTAGAATAGGGGAAATATGGTAGCTTTAGGATTGGACTTTTATAATTTGGGGAAGAAGTAAGTGAAGGGCAAAAATCAAAAGAAGGCAAAGCTAGATCCATATGCTGATGTCCAAGGAAGCCCAAAAGATTTGACCTCTCTATTGAGGAAGCTATAGAATATATGAAGCTTACTCCCTTGAGGGCCCTTTAGGTCATAAATGATGAGAGCTTGATAATGTCGATGCTCTCAAGGGTAATTCCAAGAGAGTTGAGCCTCAAGGAGATGGTTGTGGAATTTAATAAGTAAGTCCCTAGAAGTTGAGACTTCTGACTTTGAATTTACCATGGCTAACCCGATCCTTTCTCTCTATTCCTAAAGTTCATATGAATATTGAGGTAATGATGAGGAGGTTTGGGTGCTTCACCTAGAAGGAGGTGCAATCAAACTACCCAGCAACCTTCTCATATAAAGGCCTATCAAAATACTTATTACTTTTTAGAGATTGTGTGAGTGCCCTACTAATTTACTAGACTTGTTTCAACTAGATCGATGCTTGGAATTGTGTTTAGGTAGAAAGTCGATGCCTCACATTGAAAATATTTGATGTTTGGCATTGGTATTATAAAGTCAATGTCAAGCATTGACTTTGGTCATAAGGTCATTCCGCACATCAAGGTTGACATTTCATTTCCATGTCAGACATCAACTTTTTGCTAAAGGATTAAGCTAAGAAACAACATTATCCATAAGATTTTTCCTATGCATTAATTTTAAGCAAGAAATTAATGCCAAGCATCAACATTCATCATGTATCCCATCTCAATTGTTTCTCCTCTACATGCAGCCACTTTTTTGATATTATTTTATAGTTATGTTTTGAAAGCCCAATAAGAATAAGGGAAGTTGTGAAGCTACTAAGGAATGTCCTCCTGCATTCCTTGCCCATATTTAGAAGATAAGGCATGAGAAGTCTAGGATCAAGGCTAAGGAGGTTGAACGTCATGAAGAGTCATGTGGGAACAAAACTTTCTCAGACGCACCTAGACCCTTTGCAATCCTTGTACTATAGAATTTATCATGAAGATGTAGCAAACATTTGTGCCATACTTCCTAGAAAACTTTATATGCTTTTGGTAGCAGATATACCGTATGATTTTAGGATTAGTGGACCTGTAAATGATGATGAGCCTTTTAAACACTCTAAGATATTAAAGATGGTAAAATATTTTGTAGAACTTATCCTTTCACCTGTGTGGATGATTGTTAGATAAATCACTCTCTATCTCCACAACACTCAACTCCAAATGTCATGCACTTGAGGGGCTGACATGGTATTTGTCTCTCCATTCATTCTTGTTTATGGTTTTTTTACTTTTCCAATCTCTCTTAGTGATCTCTTATGGATTTTAGGGCCAAGATAACTATAAATCACACTCTAGGGCATAGGTTTGTTAGCACTACAAGATGTCTTAAAGTAGGGTACTATGATGAGGTCACTCAGAGAGAGGGTCAGAGAACATTGCAATGAGAATGGGATCCAAATGTTTTGATGTTCCTTATAGTTAAAAAAAAGTTTTAACCATATGAAGGTGACAAGACACTAGTGAACCCCTATGAGACAATCCCGTGCACTTACAATAACTAAAAATCAACTTCATTCCATGTTGCCAAAATGATAAAGAAGTCTTCAATACATCTTTCGTCATAAAAGATTCACTTTGACATTCGCCTGAGTCTCACTTTCCGTCACTCTCTCTCTCTCTCTCTCACTTTTTCT